>JAADWX010000723.1:0-15531 GCA_023336405.1 Globisporangium echinulatum | reverse complement strand
TTGGGCATAACGAAGGACGGACGAACAAACGTACAACGGAACGCACAGGTTGCATCACGGAGGACATTGCTAGCTGACGAATTGCGGTAACACACGTCAAGCACTCACGACGACAACGCAGCTGACGTCTTCCCAGTCGACGCGCTCTCAGCTGTTGCCGCGACGCTATCGCTGTGTGTGACGGTAGCGGACGATGTCGCCGCAAACTCAATGCGCGGAGTCAGCGACAGCTTGATGCTACCACTGCTGCTACTGCTATTGCCTGTCGTACTTGGGCTGGTGCGACTTTTAGTGCTGGTCGAGTCAGTGGTCGTGTCCGTCGGAGCATCAACAGTAGCAGCATCTGCTGAGATGTCGGCACCAGTGACAGACCGGTCTCGACAATCACGGTCCGCTCCAACCTTTGCCAATGGCTCGCAATGGAGCAGCTGTGCGACCGACGCTGCTGGAGCCGTACGCGACTGAGTCGCAGCCGCCATCTCTTCCTTTACATTCGCATTTGCTACTTCACGTGCCGATCGCTCGTCACTGCTCTCAGCAGGCGCTTGCTGCACAACGACAGTTGGCTGCACGAGCGTCGACACGACGGCGCTTCTCAGTGCGAGCAGCTCGTGCTGCAGCGCCGCGAGCTCGCTCTCGCGTGTGCGGTTCGTCGCCGACTGCGCTGTTGCAGTTGGCAAAGCTACTGCTTGTTGTGAAGCGTCGAGCTTTGCGACACGGCGCTGCAGCAGCGCTGCTGCCTAGCGACAGCATGTCGATAGCCATACAACGTCACATAGATACGAGCATTTGTGAGCCAACTACTACGACGTCATATAGAGCGAGCCACGCATACATGCGCACACGCACCTGCTGGTACTGTGCCTGCTGTTCGCTGATGAGTGCGAGCATCGCGCTGACGTTCGTTACGCGGCGAGCGCGGCGCTGAGTGCGTTCGAGACTGCGCTGGAGCGCGAGCTGCTCGAGTGCGCGCTGCCGAAAGCGCACGTAGCCGTAGCCCAGCAGCATCATCACAAATGAAGCGACGCCGTAGCGCCTGACGAACAGTAGGATGGCGCCAGTCCACGTCGTCGGTGAGCGCTTTGCGGCGACTGCATCGGTCGCGCTGTGTGCTGCTGCAGCTGCAGGCGCAAGCAGCGTCGACAGACCATTCTGCGTCTCGACTGCTTTCAAACACGCTGTGACCTCTTCGGGCGACAAACCCTGTGTCGTGTTGCGTGCACACACGGCGCGGATGAGGGCACACATACGTTGTCAATCCGATGCTTCGCTATTGTGCGGCAAGCGTAATGAACCGAACAAGCGCACCTTTTGCTCCAAGAAGTCGACGCGCTGTGCGAGCGAGAGCGCACGCACTGCTGGGTGGAGCAGGAACGCTTCACAGCGCGCGAGGAACGCGCGGTCGTGCGGCATCGCGAAGAGCCTGAGGTGCTGGCGCACGTCGCGCTTTCGTGTGTGTGTCGTGCTTGAGCTTGTTTGTGTTGTGTTGACTAGGACAGTTGTAGTAGCACAGCAAACGCAATTGCTTTACGGCCACAAATCGGCTGATTGCAACTGCAGTTGGTACATTGTACCACTCCCATCTCGATAGTGATCGATGTTGCCTTGCGCGTGACAGCAGCAGCAACTGCAGCGCCGACAACGAGCGTGACGAGCGTGACGAGCGTGACGAGCGTGACGACGACACAATGATCTCTCGGACGGGCACCAAGCGCCAGCGCGGAGAGACGCCGGTGAGCACAACTGTAAAGCTCGTGAGTAGCCGTCTCCGCCGCCGCCGGAGTATGAACGCTGAGTACGACGCTCTTTACGACCATAGCAACGCCGCTGCCGAACCGATCGACCTGCACTCGCCCATTGCTGCGGCGTTCCCTGCCGTGACCGACGACGCAACACACGTCACAGTTGATGCGATCAACGTCAACGCAAGTGAGTCTAGTGACAGCAGCACATCAGTGCAAGAAGAGGCGAACGAGCAGACAATCGATGTGCTCGTCACAAACGAGGTCATGGACGAGCCTGTCGACAGCGAGGACCAGCCGAGCATGACCGTTGAACAGCAGCCACTCGCGAGTCTGCACAGTGCTAACAATGCGGTGATGGCTATCGTCGTTGCAGATGGTCACGAAAGCGGTAGCGACACGAGCGCGGCGCCATGTGCGGATTACGCGGACGCGGCTCGCGTCACTGCGCAACCAGCCGTTGCGACAGCAGCAGCAGCAGCAATGGAGCTGCTCGCGAGCAGTGCAGCAGCCCAGCGCGATAGCACTACGAATGGCAACGACGCTACTGCTGCTGATGTGCAAGCCGAAGTGCCATTGGCGACTGATATTGCTACAGTAACCGCATCGGCGACAGCTGCTGCTGCTGCTGCTGCTGCAGCTGTGGAGACGCTGCCTGCGGCTGTACCGTCACCGACAGTTGCTGTTGCAATGACTGATGACGTCGAGCTCGACATGACAGCCCATGAAACACTCGAGCCAGTCATAAACGCGCCTGACGAAGCTGTTGCTGTCACACTGGATGCGAGCACGCGAGACGCTGTCACACTCGATACGGTCGAGCCCGAGTCGGTCGGCGACAGCAGCAGCACGACCGACAGCGCGATCGCACCAACACAACCCGATCGCACCAGCAGCTTAACCGCACAGTTGGACGCACAACCACAACCACAACCACCAGCTACTTCACCATCAGCACCAAAGCTCAAGCCAAAGGCCAAGCCGAAGCAAAAGAAGGCAGTGCGCCGCCCGTCGAAGAAACCGCAGCTCTCGACTGCGTCGACGCGCCACCTCGTGCAGTTTACGTGCAAACTCCTGCAAACGCAGCGCCTCGAGGCCGAAGTGCGTGCGCGTGAGCTCGAGGAGCGCACTGCGCAGCTCGCAACAACGCGCGTGCACTGGGAGAAGAAGCTCCGGCGCGTCAAGCGGCAATTGCGGTCGTTTGGCCATCCCGTTGACGAGGTTGCGCCAGCAGCCGCAGCAGCGACAACAACAGCAGCGACTGGCACTGCAGCGCTATGTGCGCGTACGAGCGTAGGCGCAACAGCCAGTTCGAGTGCGTATGGTAGTAGTAATACTGTCGGTAGTAGTAGTGTCCGCGCTTTGCCAATGACCACCGACTGGGACGCGCTGCCAGTGCCGCGCGTGTCGGTCGCTGGTGACGCTCGCGCGCCGACGACGACGACGAGTCTCGTGACAATGCGCGACGCGTTCTCGAGTCGACAAGCGAGTGTTGTGACTGGCAGTGGTAGCGACGTGCACTTTCCGACTGCGATCGCTGGGCTCGAGGCCGAGATCCGCACGACGCTCGCAGTGCGTAAGCGCATGGTCCAGAATATGCTGCAGGAGGTGCAGGGCGGACGTTCACAGAGCGAAGTGCCGTGGCTGCGCTTGTAGGAAGACGCCAGACAGATGACAGAGACAGAGGTGACGTAACAGAGATGCGTAGGTGTGTATCTGTGTGCGTTGTATTCGTTATGCATGGCGCTTGAACAGTGCTGCTGATGCCGAAATTGCAAAAATGGAGCGCATGTATTTAGATAATACATTACGAGCAAAAAAACATCACTCAAAGCATGACCTTTAATGACAGGAAGTAATGCAAAATTGTTTCAAAATTAGAATTTTTGTATCAATGGATAGGGTAAAAAATAGACCTTGAAAATGCCATCAACAAATCAGTGAATGACATATGCTACTTCGCCAAACAGGCGCTACGAATCTTGCAGTATACTATATTTTCTGTGTGAGTGAAGGGCGTTTTTGTGAGTGTTGCTGAGCTGCTCTTCTAACCTGTTGCCATTCAGCAAGCTGCTCGTCGTGCGAGTTGCTCTCGCACCTCGTTCGTTCGTTCGTTCGTCTCGACTGCAGTGGCAGCTCTATCTCGCCCTCGAGTCACTCTCTGTCGCAGACTCGAGTCTGCGTGCTTGCTGGATACGCAATGCGTCGAGGGGGCAGCCGGCGTCGCCAGGGCTCGTCCGGTAACAGCGATGGTGGTAACAATCGGCGGCTCGATGCGCACCCACGGGATGCGGCACCAACGAGTGGCGGTGGCAGTGGCAGTTGGCGGCGCCAGGGCTCGTCGGGCAGTGGCAGCGGTCGGCGGCTCGAGGTCGTCGCGCGCGATGTAGCCACAAGTGGCAGCAGCAGCAGCGACCACCGCGCACAGTCGACTCGACCAGGTCTACAGCGCAGTGGCGGTGGTGGCGCAACGACTGGCTCGTCGCGCCGCGGCGGCCGGCGGTCAGCGCCAGCGGATCTGAGTGAACACGAGATCCGCGGACGCATCCAGAGCAGTCGGGCGCAACTCACCGTGTCGCTGCAGCTCGATATTTGCTGTGACGCGACACTTGACGCGAACGTCCGCACGTTCCAAGCGCTGTTCAGTGACACTACCACCAGCAACGACGACAACGACGACAATGACGACAGCACTAGCAGCATCGCGCAGGTCGAGCTCGCAGTGTTTGGACTGAACGACTGGGAAGAGCAAATCGCGTTTGACCGCGTCGTTGCGGGTCTCCGGCGTCCAATCGGCGCTGACAATGCAGAAGCGACGCTCGCGAGCCGCGCACGCGTGACAAGCGAGCGCGAATGGACGTACGAGCTCTCGTTTGCATCGGACGCGATCGACGCGCTCTGGGCGTTTGCAAACGCGCTTGTGCTGCAACTGCGCAGCGCTGGCATCGTCGGCCGCGTATTGCTGCCTGCACGAGGCAGTCGACCGCTCGCACTCGCAACTGGTGTCGCCAAGCACTCGCCGTTTACGAACGGCGACGCAACGCAGCTCGACTGGTCGGGCGCAATGCACTGGGACGCGCTTGCGATCACCGACGCAGTCGTTAGTACCTCCTTGCCAGTGCAGCTCGTGCGGCTGCCAGCGGCACAGCAACACGCAAGCGCATCATCGCTGCAGTACCCAGCACTCGCATCGCTTGTCGACGAGCTATTGCGCGAACATGCGCAGACGCACGTGCCGGCAGTTGTCGTATTGCGTGGCATCCCCGGCAGCGGCAAGAGCACGTTCGGCCGCGCGATCACTGCGCTGTGCGCTGAACGTGGCGCGACGAGCTGCGTCGTGTCGGCCGACACGCACTTTGTCGGCGCG
This sequence comes from Globisporangium echinulatum, assembly GCA_023336405.1. Taxonomy (NCBI): domain Eukaryota; phylum Oomycota; class Peronosporomycetes; order Pythiales; family Pythiaceae; genus Globisporangium; species Globisporangium echinulatum. The sequence goes on along the minus strand of JAADWX010000723.1, from coordinate 10,422 downwards.
CGTGGCTACGTGTTTGACGTCAAGCGCTTGGGCGCTGCGCACGAGCGCTGCCAGCAGCAGTTTGCTGACGCTCTCGAGTCTGCAACGACACAGATCGTCGTTGTTGACAACACGCACACGCAGCGCTGGGAGTTTGCATCGTACGTCGAGCGTGCACGTGCTCGCGGCTGCGCTGTGCGCGTGCTCGAGATGCAATGCGCGGACCTCACGACGTGCATGCGCATGGCGGCGCGCAATTCGCACGGCGTCGCGGTCTCCAAAGTCATCCAGATGCACTTGCGCTGGGAGGCGATGGACGGTACTGACGCAGACGTTCCGACGCTCGCGTTTGCGCCGACGTTTGAGCACGCGCTCGTCACTGCGAACCCGCTTTCGCGCAGTGCTGCGGCCGCAGCAGCGAGCAGCGTCGTGTACGTCGGTCTGTTTGTCGATGAAGAGGCGCGCGCCGCGCTGCTTCAGACGTTCCCACCAGCACATGCGAACGTGTTTGGTGAGCACGTAACGCTGTTCTACCGTCCGAGTCGCTCGTACGTGCGGCGCGTCCAAGTCGGCGAGCGCGTGCTTGTACGCGCTGTCGAGCTCGTGCAGGACGCGCGCGGCCAGAGCCTCCGCGTCGCGTATGCGCACGCGCTGCCGCTGCGCAACCGAGTGCCGCACATCACGCTCTCGACCGCTGCTGGCGTGAGCGCGTACTACTCGAACGAGCTGCTGCAGGACAATGGCGCTGCAGTACAGCGCACTACGCTCCCGCCTGACGCGCAGTTTACAGTAGCTGCGCGCGTCGGCGCCGCGGTACTGACGCAGAACCAGCGCGTGACGACGCTGCAGTCACCGTTTGACGCGCCACTCGCGACGGCGTGTGGCGTCATCACGCGCGTCGTTGCGTTATGCGTTGACAGCGCGAGTCTTGCGAATGTGTGTGCACCACAACCAGCACAGTCGCCTGCGCTGCTACTCGCGCGACTCGCACTACGCGAACAGCTCGTGCACGCAGTGGGCGCAGCGTGCACGACGCACCGCGTGCTCTGTCTTGTGTCGTCGGACGCCTCGACTGCGAGCGCAGCTGCGACAGCTACAATGCTCGCGCAGCTCGAGACGCTGCTGCTGCTGTCGCCCGAGCATCATCGTCACGTCATGTTTGACGCAGTCGTGACGGCACCAGATGCTGCAGCTGCGACGGCCGTGCTGCATGACGCGTGTGCCGCTGCAACCGACACAGTCAAGCACATTGCGCTGCTCACGACGCTGCCGTTTGCTGCTGTCGCTGCGTTCGGCCGTGACGATCGAATCGTTGGCTTGGCAGCTGCTGTGTCGCTGCGCTGCGTCACATTGCCAACCGAGTCGCAAGGCGCAGACGCACCAGTCCGCGGCTTCGCAGCGCCGTTCCCGCTCTCGCTCGTCGGTGCGATGGACGTGCTGCATATGGGCGTGCAGGAGCGCACGCGCCACGCAATCCACGCTGGCATGTGCGTCGCACAGACTGCGTGGCACTCCGTGCTGCATCCGCATGGCGTGAGCTCAGGCACCGCTGACGAAGACAGCGCCGTCATCGAGCGCATCGACTCGAGTCTCGTTGGGCTTGACGCTGCTGTCATCGACCTGTGCGCCGTCGTCACCGACGCGACAGACTCGGAAGCAACAGACTCGGAGCTGCTCGATGCACTCGCACAGGCGCTGACTCCTGCTGGCGCACAGCACGTGCGGACGAGTCGAACGCCACGCTGCGTGTACTTTCAAGTCTGTGCAGTGAACGCACTGTGTCCGCCTGTGTTCCGCGTGCAAGTCGTCGCAGCAACTGCTAAAGTGTCGAGCGACGATGACGCTGCGTCGCATGTCGTACGCAAGCGACTTGCGTTCTGCCAGTCGCTGCGATTGCGCGTGCGCGCGTTGCAAGTGTCCGCGTCCGAGTCGTGTGGTACAGTCGTTGCATTGCTGCGCGCAGTGCTGCGTGGGCACTGCTTGCAAGTGCCAAACGACGTGGCGGCGACGCCAGCGCTTGACCTGCTCGCCGAGTCGCTCGTTGTCGATTACCTGGAGCTACAAACGCGCGACGCCGAAGCGCAAGATGAACGTGAACGTAGCTGCGATGGCGAACGCGATGGTGACGACGCAGCTGCCGACACCAACATGCTGCAGCTGCTGCTATACGTGCTCGACTACGTCGCATCGTGGTCGAGCGCGCAGTGGATGCGTGCGCTTGACGCTGTGCGATTGCTGTTTGAAAGTCGCAATGGCACAGAACCAGTCGTCGTCGCAGCTGCACTTGCGACTGTGCCACAAGCTGTAGTGGCGAGTCAGCGCAAGCTGCAAGACGCGATGATCGACAGGCGTGTGGTGGTCGACACGCAGTCGACTGCGTTGCTGCAGCTGCTGCTTGCACTGACAACGGCAACATCACCATTGACAACAGCGAAAGAATCAGATTCTGGTTCTGATTCTGACGCAGTTGGGGTGGTGCAGAGTGATGTTCATGCAGTGAACGCGCGCAATGCAGTCGATGTAGTTGCAGTGAGCGACGCGCTTGTCGCAGCTGCAAATGGCGTCGCGAGTGCACCGAGTCGACTGTATGCACAGCACGTGACGGTCATCGCGCCAGCGTCGGAGCTGCTCGCACAGGCTGTAGCAGCCGCACAGGACGCAGCAGTCGTGACACACAAAGCGAGCGTCTCGAACGCCTCGAGCATGCGTGAAGTGAGCTGCTAGTGCGAGTGCGCCTACGCAATGCACCCACGTCGTCACGTATCGAGACACCCACATCTACTCATCTGTAGGAAGTGTCAGCTGCATGCATCAACAGAGTTCGTCGTTCACACACTTGCGTGTTCCTAGCATCCTGTGCTTTTGTTCGGACTGCTATCAGTGCTGCCTGCCATCGCTCGCAATGGCTCGACAGTCTAGTATTCAATCCGAGTCGTCGTCTGGCTGCCTATACAAATCGACATACAAAGCAAATTGGACCAGTACGAACAGGACCAGCACGAACAGGACCAGCACGAACAGGACCAGCACGATCGACGATCGACGACAGCAACTCGATGGCAATGAGTGACATGGATGGACGGACATGTGGATCCAGACGACGACGCGTTCGATTCCATTGTGAATGACACTCCGAGTCGAGTCGACTACTGAACAGAGTGACAACCAGACATCCAGACAGCCAGACCCACTCACACTCCCCCATGACCAGCACTCTGGACCACCACTCGACTGTCGTGTACATCGCGCTGTCCTCTAAAAGAGCTGCTCCTCCGTTCGCCCAAAGAAGACGCGCCCAATGACACGATCGACGACCGAGAGCTGCGTCGCGACGCTGCGCTTGAGCGTCTCTTCGTGGACTTGGATCGCCAGACGTTCGCGTGTCGCAGCAGCCGTGCGACTGCGTTTGAGGTCGGTTGCCGCACCGATGGCCGCACAGGCGTCAATGAACAGCTTGGTCGGGTTCCAGTGGCCGCTTGTCACGCCAAATTCACTAGTCGCGTAGTCGCTCGGGTACTTGTGGTGGTAGTTGTGGTACCCCTCGCCGATCGCGCCGATGCTCACGAGCACGTTCTCAACGGCCCGGATGTTGCGGTCGTACGGCTTGTACCCAAAAAAGTGCGCGACGCTGTTGACGCACCACGTCATGTGGAGTACATACACGTGGCGGAACACGCCACCGACGAGGAAGCCGTGGCGCGCACTCCCGAGCGCGTACCCGACGAGCGTCGGGACGCCGTAGCACATGCACAGGACAGTTGCAATGTAGTGGCGCTTCTGGAACGTCACGACGGGATCGGCGAGCAGGTCCGCAAAGCTGAGCTTCTGGCCGGCAGAAGTGACATTCGGATGCTTGCGGACCATGACCCAGCCCATGTGCGCAAAGAAGAAGCCGCGGCCCGAGTTGTGCGGGTCGGCCGTCGTGTCCGAGCCCTTGTGGTGCACGCGGTGGTCGCGCGACCACTCAAAGATGCTGCCCTGGAACGCCATGGAGTTGCAGAGCATGAGGAACACACGGAGCGGCAGCGTCGCTTTGTACGACCGATGCGCCCACAGGCGGTGCGCACCGGCGGTGATGCCGAGACCCGACAAGAACCAGAAGAGGATCCAGTGGACGGTCAACTCAGTCCACGTGACGTACGGCAGCACGCACACGAGCGTGTACAGCGCGCCGACATGCCAGAGCGCAAGCACAAACACGTTGTACCACACGACTTCGTTCCAGTTGAACGATGGCGTCGCCGACTGTTCGTTCAGCAGACCAGTCTCCTCCTCGGCGTCGTCCGATTTCGTCTCGGCGCCAGGCTCTTCCGCTGCGCGCGGCGCCTTCGTGCGCTTCGTGAGCTCGCTCTTACCCATCGGCTGCTCGATGACAGTCATTGCGGCTGCTGTTGACGAGGTGCAGAGATTCCCGTTTGTGAGCGAGCGGCCTGTGTGCTTGCGAGCGTGGCGCGCGGGAGCTTCTTTGGGAATGACGACGAGCTCAACGTGCGCTAGAGGGATCGTGTGAGCACCGCAGAGGAGCAGCAGGTGGCGGAGCTGCTGACGACTGTATGAGTGTTTGTATAGGACGACAGAACAAGGCGTGTGCACACGTGACATCATGCGACTAGGTGATGCGCTGCTGCAGTATCAAAGTCAGGATGTTTGCATACATTCAACGATGAACCCCATCAACAGGTATCAAGGTGTATCATATTGCGCAGGTTTATGTGAACCCCACTACAAATTTGGCACAATCGACGACGGCCACAAAAGTGCTGCACAATCCACGAAATGCCAGCTTGCTATACTTTCGCCGAGTTTATTTGCACATGCGGTCGCTTGAAGCCTTCAGCCGTTACGCTCGTGTCTTTGCCTCTCGTAACCGCCACGCCACACGCTGCATGCAGTTGTGTGGAGTGTGGAGCGCTTCAGTCTCGTCCTACGATGCGGCTGATATCTTGGATCGCGCTCTGCTCAGCATTGTCGATGTCGTCGTCGTCGTAGCTGCATTTGCGAGCAGTGTGTGGCAGTGGTGTCCACCACGTGTGGCGCTGCAACTCCATCGTGGCCCGTGCTGAGAAACGGCTGTACGACGAGCAGCCAGGTGGCAAAACGTGGCGAACGCTCAGACGTGAGTCTGGCTTACGTACGGGAATCACCTGATTCGGGACCAAGAGTGATCGAAACTGGTGCGATGATGATGTTCTACAAGCGATGTGCGCTGTCCGTCCACGTATGCATACAGCTCGTGAAGTCGAGCGGATCGGTTTGCTGCTGTTGCGAAGCGAACAGTCTAAAGTGATTGCCATGACCATTTTGTTGTGGACTGATGATCTCTGTGTCAAATTGCTCACTTCGTGTACCTTTGTGTACAGTATTGTTTCGCGATACAGCAACGAGATTAGTCTTAGTCGATCATGCCATGACATCGTCGCGCTGCTCACCGGCTGCTCCACACCGAATCAACCAAACACGTCTGTTTACAGAGCTCGACGTATACGTGCTGCTTCACTCCACATCAGGCATCGTTTCAGTTGAGCCACCATCGTACTCGGCGTCCTGAGGGAAGCTACTGTGATGATGCAGCCATCAAATAGTACGTGGAGCGACCACGGTGATGCTGCGTTAGCCCATCGCGTACTACAGCCGTACGATTTAGACGGACTATGCGATACGATCTCATCATCGTCCGATAAGTCACCAACTCTTGACAAGTGAACAACAGACGCTAGTCAGGACGCCATGCATATCAATCAGCAAAGCGACAAGTAGGAGCACAGACATCCAGTCGAACATCCACACAGCAAACTGGCCATTACCAGCCATGATCAGCGCGTGTACTGAACCTTGCACTACTGTTGTTGGGAAGAGCTCCTCGTCTCAATTCACTTGTGCTACGAGTCGCGTGCTGTGACAGACGTGACAATGTCCTGGATCGTACACATCGGTGGGCGGTAGATCTCGGGCAGGAGTTTGCGCTGGATCGAGTTGAACGAGTACTTGTACCGCCCCACGTTCTTCTTTGCAATCTCAATGCGGACGCCAAACTCGCGCATCGTGTTTGCAACGCTCTTGACCTCTTCGAGCGGTCCCGACTCGCTCGCGCTGCCGCCGGCTTCAATCTCTTCGAGCACGTGGCGCTTGCGCTGCACAAGCAGTCGCGCCTGCTCGAGCGTCACGCTCATGGCGGTGCGGTCCTTACCCGACTTGCAGTATGTCACGCGGCCGCCGTGGAGCGCGCGCACAGCGTCAGCAGCGTGGAGCAGAATGCACGTGTTCTTGGACGACGAGCTCTCGCCCTCGACGCTCACACGCAAGTTCCGTAGGATCTCGTCCGGATGCGACCCGACGCTCGTCTCGGACATCGCAACGCCGCTCGCAGTGAACCGGTTGTAGTACTCGACGACCGATCGGAAGCTCGTGCTGTTGATCTTCGACTGGATCGATACACCCGAGTGGCCGACCATGTTCGCGAGGCTCTGCATCTCATTGATGCCCTGCGTAAAGAGCACGGATGTGACGCTGATGAGCGCGCCAGCGCGCAGCGACTCGGGCAACGCACTAAACTGTGTAGGTGGCACGGGCACGCGGATCGTGTAGCCGACGTGCTCACGCTTCTCGAGCACAACGTCAAGCTCCAAGCTCTCGACGAGCTGGAACGCAAACGTCTCGAGGCACTTGATTGCAACCCAGGCGTCCGAGAGCATGCGCAGCTCCTTGCCATGGGACGAAATGAGGCTCTCCCAGCCAATGAGGAACCCAACTTTGCTCATCTGCTCGAGCACGCCAGCCGCTGAGCTCGGCTCCTGGAGACACAAATCGAGCTCCGCGACAAAGCACGCGACGAGACCGCTCACGGACTGCGACACGGCGACGCTCTTGCGCAGATAATACTCGCTCTTGAGCATCTCGAGGTGGCAGAGCACGCGCACAGCGTAGTTGATCGACGTGGACGGGTCAATGCCGTCCTCGATGTCGGTGCGCAGCGGCGGGTACTTGATGTCGCTAGCTTTGCTGCTCGCGTCGTCACTCCGGTTGCCGGTTCCACTGCTCAATTGCTGGTCCTTGGGCTTGGCGCTCTTCTTGGCTGCCGGCAGCCGGATCTTGGCGGCTTTCGCGCCTGCGACGGCACGTGCTGCCATGACCGAGTACTTGCTCGGCGCAGCACGTTTCGTCGCGCTGTTTGTCGGCGACACGACATTGCTACCGGCAGTAGCCGCTGACGTGTCCAAGACAGCAGTGGCATCAGCGTCGATACTGCTGTTGCCGTCGTCGTCGTACGACTCATCGGGGAGCGAGCTAAAGGCAAAGTCGGCCGCTGCATCTTCGGGCACGACTGCACTGTCACTCGCGCTCGACGTCATGAACCGCGGCGTGCACTTGTCGAGAATGCCTTGGAGCCGATGGATCTCGAGCTCCATCTCGCGCAGTCCCGACTCGGACAGCCCCATTGCGTGGGCTGTCGGCGCGCCGCACGTGACAGTCGCGTGGGTCTCGGGCAGCAGCGCACGCTGCTCGAGCGACAGTGCAGCACGCGACGTTGGCGACGTCGGTGCTGCTGGCGGTGCTAGTGTCGACTGCTGCTGCTCTTTGACTGCGTTTGAATACCCTAGGCCGAGCAGATCCTGTGTCGACGCCTGCTGCGCGTCGAGCGCTGGCGGTTGTTGACGCGACGCCGACGACGCGCTGCGCGACCGCTCGAGGCTGCGCTGCGACGTAAAGTTGCGATAGATGCGGAAGTACGAGACGTGCAGGTTTGTTGGGATGCTCTGGACGTCAGCGCGTCGCTTGTCGAGACTCGACTTGAATGTCTGCTGCTGCTGCAACAGACTCTCGCTTAAGCGGATCATGTTGGCGACTTCTGCGAGCTGTCGCTGCAGCGTCAGCACGTGCGGGTAGAGGAACTCGAGCGGCATCTCGTTCTCGAGCAGGTTCGAGCCTGGCGGCGCTGCGCAGTCGGCTGCGCGGCGCTGCGTGCGCGGCTGCAGCGCGTCTGCGCTGGTGGTAGCTGCGCGATCATTACCATCGGTGTCGTCGCTCGTTGCAACTGAGTTTGCCAGTAGGATGTTCAGCCGCAGCTGGAGCTGCCCAAAGCACTCGTCGGTCGTTGGAGAACGCACGTCGAACCAGTCGACAAGCGTGAGCGATGCGACGCGCTGGTGGTCACTCACTGATGCCTGTGCGTCCGTGCCGTTTGCAGCCACGACTGTGTGCTCGAGCGTCATTGCGTCGCGCACGCTCTGCAGCGGCACGACGACTTCGCCAATGAGCTCGTGCTCGACGCCGGTCAAGTACGCGTACGCTTCGTTATAGACCTCAAAGCGGAGCCAGCCTGCGAGTTCGCCCGAGCTGCTGTCGCGTCCAGCCGCGAGCGCGCTCGGGCGGTAGAACAGAAACTGCTTGAGCGTGTTCACGTGCGAGACGTCGACGCGGCTCGGGAGCGTTGGTGACACAAACAACTTTGTCGTCGGCTTGCCGTGTGCGCACTTGGCCGCGTACTTGTTCGACGACCACACGGGATGCGCAGTCTCGTACTCGGTGTTTGTGCGGCCGACGGTAAACTCCTGCGGTCCGCTCGCGCCGTCCGAGTACTTGACGACGACAAACGGGTTTAGCAGAGCGCTAATGTCGGTCTTGCTGCCAGCCGAGTCATTGCTGCTGCTGCTGCTGCTACTGGGGCCATTGCTCCACTTGCCGGCCTGGGTCTTAAGTCGGTTCATGATGCCGCCTCGACCGGCGATCGAGAACGTCGACGGCCGCATCGCTGCTGCTGCTGCTGGTCCTGTAGTGCCAGTGCCACTGCTGTCACCACTGCCGTCGCCGACCGCGAGGTTGCGCGCACACACGACCTGGACGCGGTACACGTCGTGGCCAAACGCCAGCGCCTCAGCATCGTTTTCAAAGTGCCGACTGCGCTTGCGGTTGTAGTTGTACCGCGCGCGCCAGTCGTCGCACATCTGCGAGAGCTCGAGGTGGCACACGGTCATGAGCTGCAGCGGTACCGTGACGCTAAAGTCGACTTCTGCGGCCTCTTCGATCGCGAGCTTGGCCGGGACGCTCGCTGTGCTGTCTGATGCAGTCGCCTGCTGCTGCTGCTCGGACTCGCGCATCGCTGGCGCAAACAGGAACGCGCGAAAGACGTTCCGATGGGCGCGGAAGAGCGGATGCGGCTGCGGCGCGACGTCGACGAACCGCAGCACGACTGTCGCGCCGTCCAGCACGGACGACTGCACTGGCAGCGTAAGCTGCTGCTGGCACCGACCGGTCACGGCGACCGCAAACATTTCCTGGAAAGACGTCTGTGCGACGCCAAAGACCTGGCTGTTCCGGTTCGAGTGCTGCCCCTCGTCTGGGATCATGACGACGAGCTGCACGTGACGATCAAATGTCGATGGCGACTGACACTGCACGCGAAAGCCGACGGCAAACTGCGGATTGCGGCTCTTCTTGCGCTCGCTCCAGCTGCTCTCGGCACCAAGCGCGTTGCTGAGTGTTGCGTCACTGCTGGTCGTTGTGCTGTCGAGACTCGTTGCTGGCAGCTCGCGCGACACGCGCACTTCGACGTTCACGTCGGTCGGTGGTCGGCCGCGCGGTGACTTGGTCTTTGACCCCGACGTCTGTGCGAGCATGTTGAGCGCGCCGCGCACAAACGTCTGTGCCGTGCGCGTCGACGAGCTCGCGACGAGGTTGCCATCGATGCCTGTGCACGACACGAAGAAGCGCAGCTCGACGCGCTCGGGCTCGGGCATCGGTGCGTCGCTCACGAGCGACTCACTTGCAGCGACTGGTGCAGGCGGCGCAGCGTCGTGTAGTCGCAGGTCGGAGAAGTACATCCCGCTTGTGCCTGCTGCAGTGGTGCTGCTACTATCGTCATTGCTACTGCTACTGCTTGTGCCTGTCGCTGTGGTCGAGGACAGCGAATGAGGCGGCGCGACGCGTGGCGAGTCGGCGTCAAACTCCATCATGTTCGGGGTCGCAGCCGTGTGCTCTGCCATTGTAGCGTGGCGTCACGCGCGCAGATGCACCTACGTACAGACACACACAGAGGCGAGCAAGTACCCAAGAAGGGCAGCAGGAGCGAATTGATCGCGCCAAGTAAGCAGCGAGCAATAGTGAGGCTGACTTGGGTGTTGTATGCGACGAAGCGCTCGTGTTGGTTTCCTCCAGATCAATCCATGGTATTAACCTCAATTTTGTATATTCGAAATACTAATGGAGAATTTCTTATTTTAAGCTACCCCGTATCAGTGACAAGTGCTATTTACTAGCGAGAAAAACACATTTTTGAGATGAACATCAGAAGTTGGATGTGTACTAATACAGTGCTGCGCAAAAGTCCGTCCGCATCCATGATTTTGAAAAATTTGGCACTGCAAGCGGCCTCATAACCTGTCATGTTTATATGTGTTTTGAATAGACATACAAAGGATAAATGAAAACTTGAATTGTATTGAAAGC
>JAADWX010000722.1:0-15532 GCA_023336405.1 Globisporangium echinulatum | reverse complement strand
CAGGATCAGAGCGCGCAGCTCCCCGCGACATGGACAGAGTATCTGGCGTCAGCAGCCGAGTCCAATGTACCACTCGGTGATGGCTTTCTCAAGACGAGCGAGATCGTACGCTATTTCACCAAGGGCGCCGCCAAGTGCGGTCAAGATCAATGTCAAGGCGCTCAAGAAGAACTTGTTTGATGGAGACGGCGCCGGGCCGATGGCGATCGTGTCTCGCGTACTGCCCGGCGACAACGGTGAACGAGTGCTGTGGCCCGGCGTGTACATCGTAGGCGCGTTCAAGCGCAACATGCGAGCGCACTGCTTCGCCATGGAGCTCAAAGTCAATGAAGACGTCGTCGTGCGTGAAGAAGGCATCGACTCCTGCATCGGCGACCAATACTGTCTCAGGATGATAAGATTTATTTGTATGGTCGAGATGCAAAAGGATATTACCTGATGAGAGGGAAACCGCATTTCACCTTGAACCGATGAGTCTGCGTCTCATAGGGCGCATTAACCCCTGAGACAACGACCAAAGGTTTCAGGGTTTCTGCCAATGAAAGTACTGCATACCTGTGGTGGACTTTTTCCACCCTTTCCGAGTACGTTCGACTTAAGACAAGTCGAGTAATGATCATCTACGTAAATATGACGACTTTGAAGTGTTGAGCTGGATCGACCCTTGTGCGCAGCTAGTGTCAAGCGACCTGTCGAATGCGAGTAGGCTACAGTACCGTCTTATTTGATTGTACATTGTAATGTATTTGAGTCAGTACCGTCCTATCTGATTGTAAATTGATACATACAAGAGTTTTGTTGCCGTCCAATTGGATCATTCATTAGTTTTGCACACAAAAACGAATATATTTCTGTTGTATTCTGAATTGTACTGCTAGTCATATTCACGCTTAAAAAGTATAGTTTGTAATCCGATATGTTACTCCACTTTATTGGTATGAACCACACATTTTTGTCCAGTGTACATAACCGTGCTGTTATTTCAAATGTTGTGAACATTCGAAATTATGGGGGAACCGAATGTTAATATGATATTCATACATATTATTTTGTCTGAAAGTCTGGTGATGTGTGAACTTCATCGACTGGTTTATTAAGAATGTAAATGGGTAACTTTTTACCCACTTACTTTTATGTGGAAATGCGATAAACGTGCTTGTTCAACAACACAACTATTTGTGACAACAAGTGCTGCTTTCTTTAATAGAAAGCAGTTCATATAGTGATACACCTTTGGATATTCTGTAGGTTATTTTGCATTGCTTTATCATGGACGATGTGTTTTGTCTTTTTATCAATCTGCTATTCACGCGAATAGATGAGTTTATAGTCTTATACAAATTGGAAATGTGACAGACAGTGTGCTTTAACTTCTGGCACTGGTGGCATTTTGACGTTGGTTGATGATGGCGACTGGAGCTTCTAGCGGTGGCAGCGGCGGCGGGCGGCGCAAGCGGCTCGTTGCGCACCTTGAAGCTGCATTCGCAGAGATCGAGCGACTCGCAGAGACGTACCGCATCGGCATCGAGACGCTCGAACGTAATGTGCGCGCAGGTCTCTCGTCCAGCGCAGTGCGCAAATGGTTCCTTCTGGTACGTGTCTGCGTATGTACGCACCGAGAGTCTGTGCGCAAGAGTTGTTGGCGCTCCACAGTGTTGTGAGCTGTGTGTGCGTCTGTGTACACGCAAGAGCTCTCACAGCTGTGCATGGCAACACACTGCAGTACCTACGCGTCGTCGACCTCGGCGTGCAGATCCGGCGCGGCGAGATTCGCCATCGGTCGATGCGCCAGTTTACACACCCGTGCATGCACACAACCGGCACGAAAGGCGCCATGCACTCGGGTACGTCACCACTGGCAATGTCTCTACTTGTCTGCACGACACTCACTACTACGCTATACGACACACTGCTGCTATTAGGACTGAGCATCGACGACGCAAACGCGCTGTACCACGCGCTCGAGCACGCACGGCTGAGCGAGAGCCGGCTCGATGTCCTGTTTATGCGCATGGACGCACTCGACAACGACTGCGTTGGGGCACTCGACATGCGGCTGAACAAGTGCCTCGATACTCTCTTAAGTACGAAAAGCACTGGCTACAACGCGCTCGAAGTCACGGGCAGCGATCCGCACCAGGAGCTCCTCGTAAAGTGCGCACAGACAGTCGCCACGACGCGCCGCACGTGCTTTCGACCAACGGACTGTGTCTGCGACAACGACGCAACGCTGTGGACGACGTTCGCACTTTGTGCCGATGACGACGACGCAGTCAGTCAATCGCACTTAACGGACAGCACCACTGCAGCGTCTACAGGCGTGTCGAGTGCGCCTCCAATTGCATCCAGCTCGTCGTTCCTCTCGGCGGCGTCGACGACTGTACTGCTCGCCTCTACAGCCGCAGCAGCAAACGACCCAGCAGTAGCAGCGGACGACGACGACGTTGGACTCTCGGAGCTCAAGCGGCAGTTTGGCTTTGAGCCGCTCGCAGACAACGACAATGACGACGATGACGATGCCACTAGTACCGAGAGCGCGAAGCGGCGACGTCTGACAGCAAAACACAGCAGTCTCGAGTACAGCAGCACCGTAGAGGCGCCGCGACTTACACCCATGCAGATCTACGCCCGTAAGGTACGCACAACGTACGCACTAAGTACGGTGATATAGAATAGCGTACCTAACGCCTCGTCTCTATCGACTGCAGTGCCGCGAGCGCAACGCCAAGCCAAACAGAAAGCTCCGCGACCTGCTCGTCGTCACGGACGGTGCGCTGCACCTCGACCTGTCGCCAATTGGCTTCCACGCGCCTGAACACCTGCAGGACCTGCTCGACGTCGTTGCAGCTGCGAACGTACCGATCTGCTCGCTCGACGCGACCAACAACTTTTTCAACGCACAGTCGTTCGCGCTCTTTTGCGACCTCTTGCGGCTGCCAGCACTGACTCTCCACATTGAGCGGCTCGTGCTGCGGTGCGTCGCATTGCCGCAACGGTCCGCGTTCCCCACACTGTTGCGCATCTTCAGTACGGCATCGGACAGCGGCGCGTATGCAAACTTGAGGGTTCTCGACCTGTCGTACAATACGTTTACAGAAGACAGCGTGCTGTGCCTCGACGCGGTCCTTCGCGGCCTGACTCGGCTCGACTCGCTCTCGCTCGAGTCGTGCTTTACAAAAGCGCCGGACCCGGAAGTTGTTGCAGTCGCAGTCGTGAAAGACCTCGTGCGCGAAGCGCTTGCAACGTGCTGCCACCGCCTTCGACGCCTCGACTTTGGCTCGAACTGGATGAGCTTTGCGCTCCTGAACGCGCTGTTTGCACCCGCGAGCGCTCTGCACGAGCTCGTGCTGCCGCAGATGACGTTCTTTTGCTTTGACAGCGCCGGGTTTGACGTCGCGACGAGCTGGGACTTGCACGTTGCGCACCTCGATGCGCTCACGCTGTCGGCAACGAAACACTCGCGCGTTGACTTTGTTGGAGCGTTGCTACGTGCGCTCGTTGCGAGCTTTCGATCCGGTTTTGTGCAGCTCAAACGACTTGATTTGACTATCGGCGTTGCAGGCCAACAATCGAACGATAGCGACCCACAGCCAGCGCTCGATGCACTTGTGCTCGACTTGCTCGAACACATTGGCGGCTACGGCATGCTCGAAGCGTTGCGGCTCCGTATCGAGACGCCATTGAGTGGTAACGCCGTGCCAAACTACGAGCGCGTGCTTGCGGTGCTGCTCGCTGGCGGCTTCCCAGTGTGCACAACACTCGAGCTCACGCTCGGGCTGCCGCTGTCGCTCGCTGCGCTCTGCGAGTTGATTGCGCTTGCGCAGCTGCCAACGACCCGAACGCTCCGGCTCTCGATCGTTGTGGTAGCAAATGCGGACCCTATCGGCCCATTTGTCACAAGCGACACTGCCGACCCATCGACCGCGAAGCCAACGTTTGCGACAGCGTTTGCGGCGGCGCTGCTGACTGTCGACGAGTTTACGCTCGAGGTCAAAGTGAGCGACGCCCGACGTGCCGAGCTGCTCTCGGACGAGACGATCCATGAGGTGAGCGAAGCGTGGCGAGCGCTCGACCGTGTTGATTCGAATTCCAACGTCACGCGGGACGTCGCGATGACGAAGCGCAAGATCCGACGGCCGCGCGGCTCGGGCGCTGCGAAAGCAGATGCGCTCGCGACGTTTGTGTTTGTATTCACGAAGCGAACTGCTGCTGCATAGACACTGTCACTAGCCAATAGACTGATCGCTTGCAGCCAACTGCCAACTGTCTGTTGTAACATCACCGTGTGACTATACGCGACTCTATGTCGCAACCCACACAGTCACGGCTCAGTACGTCCGCGCGCAGCTTCGAGACTCCGCATCTCGCGCAGCAATGCTTTCGCCTCTTCCTTCTCAGGTCCTTGGAGGTCAAGTAGCCGCGTACAGAACAGCGACGCTTCTGCGTACTGCCCCATTTGCTTGTAGTAGTTTGCAAGGAACAGGATCGCAGCAAGTGCCTGCGGCGTGTCGACACTGATGTTTGCACCGCCTCTTGGCAACACGAGCACATTGTCGGATCGATCACTTGTCGGTTGTAACAAAAGTGTCGTAGCCGACACTTGCCGCAGTCCAAGGTGGAGCTGGTAGTACTTGGCAGCTGCGTGCTGGTCATTCCGCAAAGCATAGATGCGGCCGAGGTGGTACGACGCAATGCCTTCGCGGTCGTGGTTGCCCACTGCGCGCTCAAAGCACGCAACCGCTTCGTCGGTCTTGCCCAGTTTCTCGTAGCAGCCACCGAGTGCGCACCACATGCGCGCGTCGTACGGCCGGATCGCAGCAGCTTTGCGGTAGTAATAGATACTGTAGAGAAACATATTGAGGATCTCGTACGCCTGCCCGAGTCCGTACCACGCGCGGTAGTCGCGCACGTTCAAGTCGACGGCATGGCGATACGCAGCGACTGCTGCGCTCGTGTTCTTGAGCTCGACGTACTCGTGGCCAATGAGCGTCCAGGCCGATAAGAAATTTGGATCGAGCTTGAGCGCGCGATGGAAGTACACGATCGCACGGTCGTGCTTGTTCTTGAGCGAGTAGTAGTTGCCAATGATGCAGCACGTCTCGGGGCGGTACTTGTCGACTTTGAGCGCGCGATGCGCCAAGCGACTGAGTGCAGTCTTGTCCTCTTTGACATACAGCACGTTGGAATAGACGTCCATGGTCTCGACGCGATGCGGATCAATGGTCGCCAACCGCTCAAACTGCTCGTGCGCAACGTCAAAGTCCCGCATGTGGTAGCTCGTGAGCGCCTGCTGCGCAACGAGGTACGTGCTCTGTGGGAAGCGAAGTGCGAGAAGCTCGAGCAGCTCGCGCGCTGCGTCGTTCTGCTGCTGGTCGAGCAGCGCATGCGCCTGGAAGAGCTGGAACATCCACGGACAGCTCTCGCTCAGTACGACTTCCTCCTCCTGTTGTCGATGCAGATACAAATATCAAGTGTCAGTATATAGATACAAGAGCATCCAGTGGTATCATACTGATATAAGAGCAACCAGTAACAGTCGACGAATACAAGAGCATTCGCAAGTATCAGAAACCGGACACAAGATCATGTGTCGGATACACGAGCAGACGGATATACGGTCGAACCCATCACGACCCATCACGACGTACATTCGATGTAAATGGCGACAGTGCAGCGAGCTCCATCCACGCCGACCAGTTCCACGGGTACTGCCGAATCGACTCGACGAGGATGAACCGCGTCGTCACGTCGTTCGTGTTTGCGGTCGCTGCGATCGTCGTGAAGCCGTCGACTGAGCGCCGCTTGAGGTGCTGCTCGCGCTTCTTCGCGTCGTCGTGCACAAGATCCGGCGGGTGGCGCGTCGGCGTTGCTGTCGTTGTCGCTGCCACAACGTCCGTTCGCCCGGCACTCGTGCGGTACCCAAGACGCTTGAGCACAACAGCGTAAAGATACAGTCCAAATGCATCGAGTTCGCTCTGCTGGTACGAACTGCTGAGCGAGACGTAGAGCTCTTTCAAGTGTGGATTTGCGCCACTGCGATGTGGCTCGCGCTCGGACTCTGAAGTAACAGTTGCAAAAGTAGCAGCAGCAAAAGTAACAGACAAGTGAGCGTTGGTAGTGCGTCTGTCAGCGTATTTGCGACACTAATGTAGGGATCGTACTTGCACCAGTGACGCCGATCTCGAGGTCCATCTCCTCTTTTGCTTTCTCGCCAGCCTGACAGTGCGTGCATGACGAGCGTGAGGACAAGCTAAGCAGGTCAGACAGCCATATACACTGTGGAGTGACGCACCATATACAGTGCGTAGTGCTTGAGAAAGTGCGTGCGTCGGCCAGCAGGTGCAGGTGCGAGCATCTGATGCGCGCGCAGGAACTCGCCCGTGTCGAACGACGCGCGCGCAGCGTCGTAGCGGTCGAGATCGTCGAGATCGTCGTCTGCGTCCGAGGCCACACTGTCGTCGAACCGACCAAATACGCGGCTCCGATTACGGAGCTGCGCGCGCAGCTCGTCGGGAATGCCGAGCACGAGCTCCGATGCAAACTTGGCGGCCTGCTTGAGACCGCGCTTGCGCAGCTCGCGCACAGCAGCACGCAGCTGTGCGAGGATGTCGACGAGCTCGTCGAGCAGCGCGTCGTCCGCCATGATTGTTGCAATGTGTCACGACGGCGTTTGATCAGTTGCAAATGGCAAACAAACAGTCGGACATACTCCGATAAAGTACGAATTCGATATTTTCTATTGCAATTGAAGTCACTTGCTTTTGCATACAAACATACAGATGAAATGGACACGCTCCGATAAAAGGCGAATCCGCGATCCTCTCTATTGCAGTTAAAGCCACTTGCTAGCCTGAAGATGCACACACATGCAAGCGCAATGCGAGCAGCTCAACTCAGCTCAACACGCGCTGCGCAAGCGTCTGCGCCGACTCGTTGCTCGGCAGCGAGCCCTGCGCAAACGTCGCATTGCCGCCACCGCGGCCACCGAGCGGCTTGAGCACTTGCTGCAGCAACTTGCCAGCGTGCGCGCTGTTGCTGTTTGCAACGCACACAATCTGCGTGCCCATGACAACGACGTGCACTTTCTTAGGCGCGTCCTGCAGCAGAAACTCGGCGCGTCGACGCAACACTTTTGCAAACGCACTGCTGCTGTTGTTGTCTCCAACATCCAGTTCGTGGATCTCGACTGCAGCTGCACTGATTGGCCCATTGATGACGCCAGTTGCGACCGGTGCTGACGGCAGTTTTGCAAACAAATCGCCGAGCGCTTGCACTTGACTCTCGAGCTGCTTCACATGCTTTTGCAGCTTTGCGACGCGCTCCGGCACTTTCTGCGGCGTCGTCTCGAGCTGCGCAGCAAGCAACGACAGCGCCTTGTCTTTGCGCTGCAAGTGCTTGGCGCCTGCAACGCCAGCAACCGCTTCGATCCGGCGCGTCCCAGCAGCAACGGAACACTCGCTCAGCAATACAAACGGGAAGATCGCAGCTGAACTCTGCACGTGCGTGCCGCCGCAAAACTCGGCGGACGCGTCGCCGATTGACACGACGCGCACGTTGTCGCCGTACGTGTCGCCAAAGTTGCAGATCGCGCCAGTCGCTTCTGCGTCTGCACGTGGCAACTCGCGTGTCTCGACAGCGAGCGCAGCAGCGGCCAAGTCGTTCACGCGCTGCTCGACGCGCGCCATGTCGTCAACCGACAGCGCGCCAAAGTGCGCAAAGTCAAAGCGCAAGCGGTCGACGCCAACATACGAGCCGCACTGCGTCACGTGCGCGCCGAGCTCGAGCTTGAGCGCGCGCTGGAGCAAGTGCGTCGCCGAGTGGTGGACGGCACAGCCCGCGCGGTGCGCTGCGTCGACTTCCGCACTAACAGCGGTTGTCGGTGCAAGCAGCTGCGTTTCGAGCGTCTCGAGCGTCCTGCCAGTCGGCAGTTCGCACTCGAGACCAACGACGTCGTTCGCGAATCGCTTCGTGTCGCGCACGCAGATCGTTAGAGCGTCAACGCTGCTGTCACCACACGACTGGATGACGAGAGTGCCGCGGTCGCCAATCTGTCCGCCACCTTCGGCGTAGAATGGCGACTGATCGAGCGAGACCCAGAACGTCGAAGAGCCAGTCCCAGTCGTCCAGACGCTCGACACACGCGCGTCGTCGACGCTCAGCAAGTCGTAGCCGACAAACGCGCCAACGACCGGTCCATTCGACACTGACGACGACGACGTGGCAGCAGCAAATGAACTGTCTGCTGCGCTGCTGACGTCGCCAAAGTGGCTCGCAAACGCGCTGCTGCTGGCAGCGGTCGCTCTCCGCTTGTGGTCAGCAAGACACGCGTCAAAGCCAGCAGCGTCAACTCCAAGTCCGCGCTCGGCAGCGAGCACTTGCGTGATGTCGAGCGGAATGCCAAACGTATCGTAGAGCCGGAACGCATCGGCCCCTGCGACTGTACCGCTCGTCACTCTATCAAACACTTTGTCGACTGCGCGCTGACCGTTTGCGAGCATCTCGGCAAACGCGCGCTCTTCGTTCGCCACGACGCTCTGCAGCTGCTGAAAGCTGCCTGGCGTAGACGCCTCGGACACGTCGATTGCCGATAGGAACGGACCAACAACGCCGCAGTTTTGCGCGTGGCGCATCGCGCGGCGTAGGATCCGCCGCAGCACGTAGCCGCGGCCGACGTTCGACGGGAAGATGCCGTCGCGCAGCATCGCGTACGCAGAGTTCAAATGGTCGGCGACAATGCGCACGGTCTGGATCTGCGGTGTTGTGCCAAAGCGTTGCGCGTGTGGATCGAGTTCATGTGCCAAGACATCGGCAAACGATGGACCGACTGAGTCGCGACTGCGCTGCCGGTCCATGACGTCGACTGCGCGCATCATGAGCGGCACGAACGCGTCCGTGTGGTAGTTCGACGGGACGTTTTGCAGCACGGACGCAATGCGTTCGAGGCCCATGCCGGTGTCGACTGATGGTTTTGGCAGTGCATGGAGCGTGCCCGAAGCGTCGCCTTCGTTGCGGAAGAACTGCATGAACACGAGGTTCCAGAGCTCGAGGTACCTGTCCATTCGTTAATCAGTCAAATAGTCCATCGTTATATTAGTGACGCACTATATTAGAGACGCCACTCTATTAAGCAGTCATTATATTAGGGACATACCGTTCATCGGGGTCAGGAATGTGGTCGCCGAGGTCCCAGAAGATCTCAGAGCACGGCCCACATGGCCCGGCGTCGCCCATGGCCCAAAAGTTCTCGCGCTCGTCGAGCGATACGATCTTGCTGTCGTCGAGCTGCGCGATCGTTTTCCAGAGCTGCCGCGCTTCGTCGTCGGTATTGAGGACCGTCACGTGCAAACGGTCGGCTGGGAGTCCGAGCTCCTTTGTGAGGAACTGCCAGCTAAATGCGATCGCGTCGGCCTTGAAGTAGTCGCCAAACGAAAAGTTCCCGAGCATCTCAAACAGCGTGTGGTGCCGCCGCGTGAGGCCGACCTGGTCGAGGTCGTTGTGCTTCCCGCCGGCACGCACACACCGCTGCGCAGACGTTGCACGCACGTACGGCCGCTGCTCGGTACCAAGGAAGCACTGCTTGAACGGCACCATGCCGGCGTTCGTGAACAGCAGCGACGTGTCCGAGCCTGGCGGCACGAGCGAGCTACTCGGCACGACTTCGTGGCCGTTCGTTTCAAAGAACTGCAGGAAGCGCGCACGCACGTCGGCTGTTGACAGTGCATGCATACCGCGACGGCGCACATGGATCTGTGCAGCAGCAGCAGCGACCGCACGACGCGGCGCCGCGTGCAGGAGCATGCTCATCGCGCTCGTCTTGGTCCACACGATGTGGCGTGTCAAAGTGAACGAGACGCACCGCGATTTGTTCACAATTCGAGTCACTTCGTGTGTAAAGTTGCACATAAACCGCTCTTTACAGCACCTGCACATTTTATAGCAATGTGCGTATATATTTGTTAGCGCAGACATGTGCATTGCTGCTGTTTGATATATCTAACACAAGTCGATCTGCTGTGCACAAAACAGCAGGTGTGGCTGTCTGGTCTAGACAAAATAGTCCTTCTTTCGACATCAGAAAATAATACCCACTCAAAATACAACGCTCAAAATAACATTTATCTGACAACTATATGTGCAACTGAGATGAAAAAGTAGGTATCACAGTGCAGCTGGCAGGGTTCCGTAGAACAGCAAGGTGTGCACGCTGACTGCGATTGCAAGCATGAGTGTGTGCAATGTCAATTTGGCACTCTGTTTGACTTGATACCACTATGCCGCCATCCGTTCGAATCGTCAGTCACGCAGCCGTCAGCACATTCGAACGCCGCGTCTTTCTATTCGCCCTTCCCTTCACTGCCGCACCAGCAGCGCAAGGCGCAAGACTCGCAGAAGCAGCCAGCGACGACCTCGCAATCACGCGCACGCGAGTCTTCATTTGCGCACTCACTCGGTCGCTCGCGGCGGCAAAAGATCCCTCCTCCTCCCTCACTCCACAGCAGTCGCCACCACATTCCGCCTCGCTGCAACTTGCACACGCGCAGTCGCAGTCCACATCAGCAGCAGCAGTAGCAGCAACAGCGAGCGCACGCAGCAACCACGTCAATCGATTAGCATGGAGTCGCAGCAGCAGTTCATGCAACAGCAGCAGCAGCCGCCAACAACGCAGAGCGAGCTCGTCGACCCGGACGAGATGCAGCACATGTGGCAGTTCCTCGACTCGTCGCTCACGACTGGCAATACACCAAACGGTCTGCCGCCGCAGTCTATTAGCGCACCTACCGACAATAGTAGCAACACAGCTGCGGTCATGATGCACGCGCAGTACGCGCCACCGCCACACAACGCAATCAGCAGCAGCAGTGGCTCGGTCCATCCGCACGTCAACAGCTCTGCAATGCTCCACGCTAACGGCGCAACGATGCAAACGCCACACCTACATACCCGCCAAATCAGCGACGAGATGCGTGACAACGCGCCGCCACTGAACGACGACGACAACGGCATGTACAACGAACTCGGCGATGTGTTCTCGATGTTCTTCAACATTGACTCGGACGAAACGCAACCACATAACGGAAGTAGTGCGACCAACGCATCCGCAGCGCTTGCCCACGCCCAGCAGCTACAGAGTAGTGGCAATGGTGGTTTACCTAATGGTACCAACAGCTTTGTCGGCGCACCACGGTTTGCGCCTACAAGTGGTAGCGCAATGGACGCGGACCAGAGCGCCAAGGTGCTGCTTGCGCGGTCCGTGTCGACGAGCAGCAGCCTTGGCGGCGGTCTCGACAGTTTGTCGCCTGGTGCAGGGTACCCGTCGATGTCGCCAGCGACAATGAACTGGCTCCAGTCGCTCGGCAAGTCGTCGAGCTCGGACAGTCTCATGGGCCTCGTGTCGCCAGCAACGCTGTACGGCACACCAGGTAGCGCATTCCCAGGCAGTGCTGGCGCGTTCCCCGGCAGCGCAAACTCGCTCGCAGACGGCACGGACCTCTTGGAGCGGTATGTTGTTTGCATGGATATTTGTCTGGATATTTGTCTGGATATTGGTATCAACAACATACAAACTCACAACACTACTATCGCAGGACGCCGTCGTGCGAGATGATTGACTGGAAAGCGTACAACGAAGCAGGCGAGAAGACTGCAAAGGAAGCAGCAGCAGCACCGAAGTGGCGCGTCATCCCGCAGCACGGCCCGCACGCCGACGCAGCGCCACCAGCAGCTGGCTATGCGCCTGCTGGGCGGCCGCCAACCGGCTCAACCCAGCAACAACAGAGCGCTGGTGAGCTGAGTCACGCCAGTGACGGCGGTCTACGTGACCACTTTACACGGCAGTTCCAGACGATCAAGAGCACGGTCGCGTCGATCGTCGGTGCGCTTGCGACCGACACTCATGCGACCAACACTCAGCCGCAACCGCCTCTACAGTATACACAGGCGTCTGCACCACTGCCGCAGATGCCGATGCTGTCGCAGAGCGCGCAGGAGCAGCTCGCGCGCGCAACGAAGCGCCTCGCCGACGACAAGAACAAGCGCAAAGCGATCATCTCGCCCGAGTACGTCCAGTACGGCAGCAGCAGCTCGTCAGCTATGAGCGCCAGTATGAACGCGCTGCCAGTCGCTTCTATCGAGACGAACAACACTGTCAAGGTCGAAGCGCACGTCGTGGCAACGCAAGTGCCGGACCCAACGGGCCGTCGACCGTCGAAGAAGACGCTCCACCACACCGCCCACGACCAACCGCTCCACGAGTCGACAGTCTCGATCTCGCCACTGAGTGCAACTGGCTCTCTGTCACTTGACGGTTCGACTGATGACACAGCAGCAGCTGCTGCGATCCGGTGCAAATGTACTGGCAAGTGCCGCAATGCGCGCTGTGCGTGCGTGAAAGCCGGTTTCGTCTGCGGCGTGCACTGCAAGTGCGTGAGCTGCGCGAATCCGTTTGTCCCAATGGCGCGCGCTGGCATTGCGATCCAGACGATGGTCCGCGACGTCTGCCTCATGCAGTTTTTGTCGAAAGTCAAAGACATGGGCGAGCTGCTCGAGTCACGTGTCGCATACGACTGCTGCGGTGCAGGACACGATGTCGCAGTCAAAGAGACGGTTGAACATGGCTTTGAATGCCCCCAGTGTGCGACGCGGTTCACGTACTCGTGGTGCAGCAACCGCCTGTGTAGCGACGCGAAGAAGCCGCGGAAGCACTGTGCGAAATGTCGCAGATGCGGCGACCACCGCAACGAGCACTGCGACGCGTGCAACCACTGCTACTTTGCAGGCGTTGCGAACAGCTTTAGCTGCAGCTGCAAAGGCGGCAAGTCTGGTGCTGGCAGTGCTAGTGCTAGCACGAGTGGGGCTACTAGTGGGAGTGGTCGCATTGCCGGAACGACTGCAGATGCGCTGCGAGACAGCAGCAACAGTAACGCGAGTCTGTACGCGACTGCAGCTGACAGCAGCAGCAGTGACATTGGCGCCTTGGCGCGTGACAGCACGAGCGCTTTGCTGGGCCAAACGACGGCAGCACACGGCAGTACTGGAGGCGCGTCATCGACACCAGCGACAGCGACGACACGCAGCAGCGGCAGTGGCATTGCGGATGGACTCTCGAGCACAGACGCCGAGAAGGACGATGCGTGTCCCGTGCAGTGACTGTCGTTCTATTTATCGGATTGTGTGTGGACCACAGCGACTGGAGCGTAGCTGTTGGTTTAGCGCAGCTCATCTCAGACGAGCAGTAGCAGCGACAGCAGCAGCAGCAGTGTGAAGTGAAGCGCTGCGCTGCTGCGACTGTTGCGGGAGGCCGCGTTCTCGAGACTCGGCGTGCAGACGACGAGCGGCTGGTTCGTGTCGGGGTCGACTGCCATGTCTTTGAATGGCGACCCAGGAAATGGCGCGCGGTAGTACACGAGCGTCTTGTTCTAGTGTGTCGTAGGCGACAGTGGTACCATGTATGTATAGCAATAGCAATGTGAGTCTTTTTGTCTCCCTAAGTGCATATGTACTAAGCGAGTTCGTTGTATAGAATGACAGGTATACACGTAGACCTATACATTCGTACGTACGATCCACGTGACGCTCGTCTCGGGTTCGCGGCCGTTCACGAATGCCGGGTCGCCGCAGCGCCAGAGGTCACTCGGGAGCTGACATGCCTTCATGTAGTTCTCACAGACGCTGCGGCAGAGCAACAGACTCCGACCTTCGGCGTCGCAGCGCGGGAAGTTGAGCCAGCAAAAGTAGCTCCGGAACGCATTCTCGCAGTCCGGGTTCTCGACGAACCGCGGCGTGATCGCACTTCGGCCGCCCCACTCGTCCGTGCCTTTGTCAAGGAGCGTTTCGTTCGTCTCGTACGCCTTGCGCTGCAATGTGAGCTTCATGACCATCTGTTCGACAAACTTGTCCTTCGCGAGAGCCGAGTGGTTGTACCAGAGACTCTGGTACCGCGGCAAGCACGCGGTGTACGGCACGACCGCTTTGCAGAACGGCAGGAGCAAGTCAAAGTCCGTTGGTTCGACGCACATGCCTGTGTCGGCGCCTGCGAGCATGCATGCACATGCAGTCGACAGCAGCTGCAGCGCTGCTACAAAGAGTTGTAGCTGCACGCAGCGGAGGTAGAAGCGCATTGTGATACTACGTGATGTGACTGACGGCAGTGGGGACTTGCGTGTGGATCAAGACGACCGACCGATCAGGCGACCAGTCGCGATTTCGCTGATGAACGTAGCCGCTCAATCGCACTCTTATCAAGACGTCATGATCCATTCAGTAGTGTATGAGAGTAGTCATTCGGCATACGAGCTCTGAGTCGCAAGCTCCCAGCGTAAGCAACGCGGTCGCTAGACGTCCAGTGCCTGTCAACAAAAGCGCATACCTACTACAACTGCTGGTTCGCTACACTGATGACACAGACGCAGCGACAAACAGTTGACATCACTTGCGCACAGCGCGCTTCGGTCGCGCTGGCTTAACTGCCGTTGGGATGAACCGCGCAAGCCGCACAATGTTGCTATAGTCGTCGACACTCCGGCCGTTGTTCTGCTGCTTCCACGTCGCTTGCGCTTCAAGGAACGCGTCGACATACGCAGCGTCGTCGCCCGTCAAGTGCGGCCGCTGCGCGCGCATATTCAAAACAAGTTCGTCCTCTTTGTACTCGTCGATTTCGGACTGTAGTGACGCAAAGTAGTGGACGCGCTCGTCGGGACCGACGTCGTCGTTGTCGTCCTCGTCGTCAAACGCTGCCGCATCGTCGTCAAAGTCGTAGTCACTATCACTAGCGTCGTCGTCATCGTCGTCATCGTCATCGTCGTCGCCAATGGTGTCTGCTGCGTTTGCTCCGCTCGCAGCATCGCTCATGGCTGCGTCGTCGTCGTCATCGTCGTGTACGATGCTGAGGTCGTGGACGCTGGTCGAGGCTTCCGACGCGTCGACGACATCATCCATGGCCTCGAGAGTTGTGACGTCGATCGGAACGGCAGCTGCAGGCGTCATAGACAACTCGGTCGAAGTAGTCGAAGGCGATGCGCTTGCAGACGACAGCGTCTCGTCGTGGTGCTGCATAGCGACAGAAGATAGTGGTAGTGGAGTGGACGTGCTGGGTGCTTGAGAGAGCGGAGGTTGCCTGCGTGTGGCTTGAGCGCGTGTGGCAAGGAGGCCGCAGATTCGATTGTGTTGTTGCCATCGAATGCAGCAGCTCGAATGCGATAGTTGCAGTGGTGGTGTGCTCGTGCTAGCAAGTGTGTTTGGTCTTAGGATCGCCGTAATGAGAAACAGCTACGAGCTACGTGCATGCTTACACATCAACTATGGCGATCACACCTGTGCAAGCTGTTCAACGCCAACGATAGACAGCACGCAGTCGGCTACGACGATTGGCCACGTGGAACGCTCTCGAGCACGCAGCATACAAACAACAGCACGCTGTATCGAGCGCCAAGAGGTCGCGACGAGCCGCAACCACCTGTGTGGCTGCCGCCTGCACGCACGCTCCATCCTCCTCGCCCACGCGTTCAAGCTAAACAGCCCAGCTTGCTCACGCGTT
>JAADWX010000721.1:0-15532 GCA_023336405.1 Globisporangium echinulatum | reverse complement strand
TGTTGCGTGGGAGATCCAGAAAGGCAGTAGGGTGCCAGACCGCGCCGCGGCATATGCGGGCCAGCCGAATCCGCGGACACTGCAGTTCACGTATACGGTCTTGCCGGGTGACAACGCCGCTCGTCTCGACTACACGAGCAGTGACGCTCTTTCTCTCTCGCTCGCTGGTGTCGGCAGCGGCACTGCGATGATCTTTAACGCCGACACACAGCGCACAGTCGCAGTGAACGCCAAGTTGCCACCACCAGGCTCTGCTGGTGACTGGGAGCGCGGCATCGGCAGCAGCTTCGGAGCGTCAAACGTGCTCACGATCGACGTCGCACGGCCTGTCGTGACCGACGTGACGTCGCCGCATGCAGACGGCACGTTCGGCATCGGCGAAGTGATCCCGATTCGCGTGCAGTTCTCGCAGCCGATCGTGGTAACGGGAACGCCGACGCTCGTGCTCGAGACCGGTCTCGTCGACCGCATTGCGTCGTTCGCTCGCGTCGTCGACAGTACCATCGCCGAGTTCACGTACGTCGTGCAATCCAAGGATACGTCACCAGACCTCGCGTACGCGAGTACGACGGCGCTCGAGCTCAACGGCGGTTCGATCAAGCGCAAGTCAACACACCCAACGACACATGCGCTGCTCACGCTGCCGGTCAACGGCGAACGCGGCAGCCTGTCGGTCAATAAGAGCATCATAATCGACACGAGTGACCCTGTGGTTTCGCGAGTTGTGGCGACAACTGCTGATGGTGTGTACTCTGCTGGCGATACAGTCGAGATCGCCGTGACGTTCGACGCAGCAGTCGTGGTCACAGGCTCGCCCGTGCTGCTGCTGAGCACGGGCAAGGTGGACCTGTTCCCAGGCTTGTTCGTGCAAGCCGTGCCGGTGCTCCACAGTGTGACACCGCAGCGCACGATCATGTTCCCATCAGTCAATCACGGCCTGTCGAATGCTACAAGTCGAGGGCTGCAGTTCGACATTGGCGGGCAGATCCTCACGCTCGAGAGCGTCGACGGCGATCTCGTCACGATGGCCGAAGTCTACACTGGCGCAGTCGTCGATCCGACAGTTGTCGCAACGGGCGCCGGGCCAGCGATCGCGATCAAGACGCCAGGCGTCCGCTCAGCAGTGTACGTCAGCGGCAGTGGAACGCAGACGCTCGTGTTCCAGTACAAAGTCCAGATCGGCGACGTGTCACTCGACCTCGACTACACATCAACGACAGCGCTGCAGACCAATGGCGGCTCGATCAAGCGGCTGTCGACGACGCCTGTGACAGATGCAGATCGGACACTCGCGGCACCAGGCGCAACGAACAGCCTCGGACGCACGTCTGCAATCGTGATCAACACGAACGCACCGCGCGTCCTCCAAGCAAACGCGATCACGCGCGACGGCGTCTACCGAGCAGGCGATACAATCGCGTTCGCGCTCGTGTTTGACGTGCCGGTCGTCGTGCTCGACACAGCAAGCGTGTTTATGAGTGTGACCGAGCCTGAGCGGTACGCAACGTTCTCGGCCCGAGGCAGCGGCACGACTGTGCTCGAGTTTGTGTTCGAGTGCGGCCCAAATGACCAGGCCGCAGTGTTTGATTTTGCTGACCCAAAGGCGTTGCGCGCGTCGCTCGGTTCGATCTTTGGCGACATTCGACGCAAAGCAATGACGCCAATGCTTCCAGCGACGCTCGACCTGCCGATCGCTGGGCTGTCGACAAAGGGCATCGCAATCAACCAGAACTGTGTGCGCGCCACAGCAATCACGACGACACACGAAGACGCGACGGTCGGTGTCGGCGAGATCGTCGATGTCGTCGTGCAGTTCTCCGCGAACGTCGATGTTGACGTCACAGGTGGCACTCCAACACTCGCACTCACGACCGGCAAGGCAGCGACGTACGCATCTGGGTCGGGCTCACTGATGTTGCGTTTTCGATACGTCGTACAGCTCGACGACCCGCCGACGCGACTCAATTACAATGGCATCTACGCACTCGAACTCAACGGCGGCAGCATCTCGGCGTCATCCGATCACCAGCGCGCATCAACAGTGCTACCAGCACCGCTGTCAAGTACTCTCGCTCAGCAGAACACAGTCTTCACCGACACAGCACCGCCAAGTGTGCAGTTGGTCGCAACGAAGGCGCTTGACAGCGTCTACACGGCGGGCGATACCCTTGTGGTGTACGCCAAGTTCAGCTCACCGATCGACGTCACAGATGCATCGGCGACGTCAGGCGTTCCCGTGCTGCTCCTCAACGCTGGCGTCGACAGTGGCGTGAAGGCGCACTTCGCGTCGAGCGACGACGACGCTGTCTACTTTACGTACGCAGTTGCTGCTGGGCAGTCGATTGCGAGTCTGTCCTGCTTCTCGCGCACTGCGCTCACGTGTGTCGGCAGCAGTGGCGCGAACCTCGATCCTGCGATGGGCGCAGTCCGTGCGAGTGCTGTTGCGCTTGGCTCGCGTGTCTTTGTTGCGTGGAGCGAAGCGTCAGCCACGACGTCGACGACGCAGATCCGCGTCAAGTCATTCGACGCGCGACAGTTCCCACCGACGTGGGTGACGGAAGACGGTGGGAGCGCCGCAGCATCGAGTGTCCAGTTTGATGGCGCGCAGGACGCAACAGCGCCAGTGCTCATTGCATACGCGTCCAAGCTCTACGTCGCGTGGCAAGAGGTGCGTGCGAGCGTCAACGCGCCGACGCAAGTGCGCGTCGCAGTGTACAAAGCGCTTGTGCCAAGCGGATCCGGCGTGCTGCAATGGACGCTCATCGACGGTGCGTCGCCGACGGCTGCAGGGATCAACCGAGACGCGACCCAGAGTGCAACAGCACCGACGCTCGTCGTGCATTCTGCAAAGCTCTACGCTGCATGGCACGAAGCGACCGCGACTGTCGCGCAGATCCGCGTCGCGGTCTTCAACAGCCTGGACGGGACGCCGTCGTGGTCGTTTGCCGACGGCAATCTTGTAACGCGTGGTCTCAACTTTGCAGCGCTCGGTGCAGCGCAAAACGTGCGACTCGCATCGTGCAGCTCGGTCGTGAATAGCGCTATCTCCGTGCTCTTTGCTGCGTGGGATGAGCGTGAGCCCGCGGGTGGCGTGCCGCAGATCCGCGTCGCCGCGCTTACTGGTTCGGACACGGCACCGACGTGGGTCTTTGTGGACGGGAACGCGGCGTTCGGAATTAATTACGACACTACGCAGGCTGCAAGTGCGCCGTCGCTCGCGTGTATTGGCACATCGCTGATCGTCGCGTGGAGCGAAGTGGCGCTCCGTCCTGCTCCAACTGCGAGCGTCTCGCGCATCCGAGTGAAGCAATTTAACGGAAACCTTGCACGTCCAGTGTGGAAGTCGCTCGATCGGAACGTCGGCGTGAACTTTGACGTTTCGCAGCCCGCAGTGAACGTCCGTCTTCATATGCAGCCACTTGGCGCAGCAGTTGCGCTGTATGCGATTTGGGAAGAGTTGGACGCCGTCGCGAGCACGTCGCAAGTACGCGTTGCGCGCTTCAGCGGGTCCATCGACACGCCGACGTGGACGTTCCTCGACGGCGCACGCTCGATATCATCGCTCAACCACGACGCGACGCGCAGTGCTAAGCGACCATTGCTCGTCACGAGTCCAACTCCGTCGTTTGCGCACTTTGCGTTCTGGCACGAGCCACTCGCTGCAAGCGGAGCGATGCAGGTGCGAGGCGTCGGCTACCTCGCGTCGGCTGCACAGTGGCAGTCGCTGCACGACACGTGTATCCGACGCAAGTCGTCGAGCTCGACAACGGCAGCGAACTTGCTGCTCCCCGAGCTCGACGCGCCTGGCGCACTCGACTTTGGCCGCGCGATCCGCATCGACACATCGCCGCCCGTTGTGCGGAGCGTCGTGCTGAGCGGCGATATTGCGCGCGTCATGAGCACGTCGCTCGCAGTGCAGACGATCGACGTGTTCAACCATGCGAGTGTCACACACGGCGCGTTCAAGCTCGTGTACGGCGAGCGCCACGCAACGCGATGCATCGACTGGAATGCGTCAGCGACCGGCACGAACTCGCTCCAAGCGGCACTCGAGACAATCTCAGGACTCGCACTGCGCGTCAACGTCGTAAAGGACGCAAGCGCGTTCTATGACGGTGACCGATTTGTCGTCACGTTCCTGTTCCCGACCATGGGGCTTCAACCACTTCGCGTCCTGGACACCGATGCGACCAACGACTGCACCGCATTCGCGTGTCTATCAACTGCAATTCTACCGTGTTCGCTCCGCAGCCTCGTGCGCGTGAACTTGAACGCTGACGTGACGTTCCGTCCAGGTGTTCTCGACGCAATCGTGCGGTTCTCGTTCCCAGTTGTTGTGACAGCAGGGACCCCGACGCTTGCGCTCGAGACTGGACCAGTCGATGCGATCGCAGTGTTTACGTCGCGCAGTGCGCTGCAGGAGTTCGATGTTGGCGCAGACGCACCGAGCCTCGTCTTGCGCGGCAGCTTCCGTTTGTCGTACGGCGACTTTAGCAGCGGAGGCGCCGGCGTTGGTACAATCCGCACGACTACGTGCATCGACGTCCCGCCGATCGACGAAGACGGCGTGCAGGAGCTAGTAGCAAAGATCGAGGATGCGATCCCGGAGCTCGTGACGATCGGGATCTCACTCGTCACGCGACGGCGGCTCCGCAACGGCTACCGCTACAGCATCTGGTTGCGCAACAGCCCCGACTTGCTCGACCTCGTGCCAGCCGACGCAACGCAGTGTCGGCAATTCACAGGCCGAACGCAGACGATCGACGTGTCAACGAGCTCGCAGATCCTCCACGGCGAGTTCAGAGTGCAGCTCGGCGACGCCGTGAGCACGTGTGTTCCGTGGAACATTCGAGCACGCGGTGGCAACGCGCTCGCGCAGACGTCGCTGCAGGACATCTTGAGCGTCGGCGTCGTGCCAGGGCGCGTCGTGCCACTGCAGGTGACAAAAGACCCAACGGCGCATGCGTTCGGCCACCGCTACTACGTCGACTTTATGCTGCTTGCCGACGCGCAAGCGAGTCTGACCGCGCAGACCGACCCGCTGTGTGTCCCATTCACCTGCGACAATGGCGCCGGAGGGACTGCGCCATGCACTGACCTGCAGATCGTCGTGAACACGGGCTATTACGCAAGGCGCGCAGTGTCCGAGACGCTGTCATTTCGTTATCTCGTGCAATCAGCCGACAGCGCACAGGTGCTGACGTACTCGGACCCAGCGACTGCGCTGATTGGCAATGTCGTGCGCGCGTCGATGGTGCCGAGCGTCCCTGCAACGCTCACACTTCCAGCGCCAGCGCCTCCACTTCGCAACGCACTTGGCGACCAAGTCACGATCGTGAGCGAGACGTCGATCCCGACCGTGTTGCGCGTCACGACTGCGACACAGAACGACGAGTACACAGTCGGCGACGATGTCGTGCTGCTCGTGCAGTTCTCTGGCGTCGTCCAGGTGCAAGGTGCGCCACGACTCGAGCTCAACTCAGGCGGTGTCGCTGTCTACTTTACCGGGACGGGCACGGATACGCTCGAGTTCCGATACAACGTGGCGCCTGGCGAAGCGTCAGTGCGTCTCAACTACGCGACCCAGTACTCGCTCGTGATCCCATCTGCTGCGACGTACATCCGGTACACCGATAGTGAGGGTGTCACGCCCACGGTACTCGACGTCGACTTGCTTCTGCCAGCGCTTGCGAGTGCCGCGAGTCTGGCGTCGGCAAGCAACATTGTGATTGACACTTCGGTTCCTCATATCGTCTCAGTGTCGTCACTGAGTGCAGATACGGCAGCGCAAGGCGCGGGATACGGCGTCGGCGACGTGGTGCTGATCACCGTCGAGTTCTCAAAGGAAGTGGCTGTGCTTGGCGCGCCACCCAGCATCAAGCTGGACGCGAGCACAACTGCGAGCGCGACGTTCACGACAAGGAACTACCGTCAACTGGTCGACGTCGGTGTGCACGCAACGCGTCCGCTCACGTCAGGGCAGTTTGCCGTTCGATATGGCACGGCGCAGTCTGGCTGCATCGACTATAGCGACGCGAGCAGTAACGCGGCGACGTCGATGCGATCGCGGTTGCTCAAGATCGACGCGATCCGAGCGATCGGACTCGTATCCGTGACGATGCGGACTGTCCAGAACGGCCACCGGTTCGAGGTCGTGTTCCAGTCAGCGCTCGCGTCGCCGATCCCTCTCGCGCTCGAACCTGTCGTGTCGGACATTTGTGCGTCGCTCCTGCCGTCGTCCGAATCACCCGAGACGCTCGTTACAGTCGCGACCGACACGATCGTGACGTTCTGGTACGAGATCCGCAGCGGCGACACGAGTGCCGACTTGGACTACGCTGGCACGGCACTCGTTCTCCCGAGCGCCGACTCGCAGATCGTGCGACGATCGAGAGATCCGACGCTCGTCGCAGACGTGACGCTGCCACTCACTGGCGCTGCCGGCAGTCTGAAAGCGAACAAGAACCTCGCGGTCGACGGTACGCTCGTTCAAGTGCTTGACGTCGTCTCGGTCTCGAACGGTGGCACGTACGGCGTTGCGTTCCCGGCTACAGCAAGCCCTGCGACCGTCGCGCCTGGCGAAATCCTCTTCTATGCCCAGTTCTCGCGACCCGTGCGCGTCGTCGGCCGTCCGAGCGTTGAACTTGCGACTGGGTCACTGCAGCTCAACGGCGTGTTTCTCCCAAATCGCTTTGCAACGTACGTAAACCAGCCACAGCCCGACGAGGTGGCGTTCTTGTACCACATTCAAGAAGGTGACTTGAGTGCGAACCTGGCGTTCGCGAGCGTGAACGCTCTTGCAAATGCGCAGATTTTCGGCATTTCGACGTCGTCGTCAGTCCTGGCGAACCGCGTCCTGCCGCGACTAACAGTGTCGGGCTCGTCGACGCTTCAGATCGACGCCAACTCGGTCCCGACGACTGTGAAAGTGTCGTCGCCGCACGCTGACGGCACGTTCGGTGCCGGCGAAGCGATTGAGATCCAAGTCACATTCTCAAAACCTGTGATCCTACAGACGGGTTTGAATCAGCATCAGGACTCGTTTGCGCGCTACCCGACATCCGTGGTCTTTCAGGGCCACATCTACGTTCTTTGGACCGAGTGGGAGAAGTTGCATGTGCACACGAAGAGCTACCTCTACCTCGCAGTGTTTTCAGCCTCGACACTCGAGCGCATACCGACCGCAGCGTCGCCCATCGAGATCAACCGCGTGCCCAATACGTTTATCGAGCGCGCGAGCCTGACGGTCTGGAAGGACCAGATCTATGCTGCGTGGGACGAGAGCGGCTTCATCTACTGCGCCAAGTACAACGGGATCGCAGCTCCGATCGCGTGGACGCTCGTGCCAAACATGGGCACGAACAAGAACATGGCGATGTCTGCAAGTCAGCCGTTTCTGATCGTACACAACCAGATCCTCGCGCTCATCTGGCGTGAACTAGCCGTCGTCGCGAACAGCAATGGACGCCAAGTGGGCCAGATCCGCATCGCAATGCGCAACGAAGACCGCGACGCGCGGCTCTGGATCTTCCACGACGGTGATCGCCTGAGCGCCGGTCTGAACCGCGATCCGGCGTGCGATGCGACCGAGCCCCACGCTGTCGTCTTCCAAGGCACAATGTTTGTGACGTGGGCCGAAGCGCCCAGCACCGACGCGCAAGTGTACGACATCGTCGTCGCGCGACGCAACGTCGTCGACCGCGACAGCTCGACGTGGACCTTCCTCGACGCACTCGCGTCAGCAACGCCACAGTACACGTTCATCTCAGCGTACCGACCGCATCTTGCAGTGCGACGACGAGGCTTTGAGGACTCGATGCTGCTGCTTACGTGGTATCGCGACAGCATAGATGAGAACAAGACCGAGGTTGTTACAGGCGTTGTGTCCGACTCGAGCTGGTCGGCAGCTGCGTCGCTCAATAGCAGCGTGCCGTACGTGCTCAGCGGGTCACAGAACTTGCTCTTGTCGATGCAAACAAGTACCAAGCAGCTCGAGATTGCGACGTGTGGCGACGCGCTGTTCGCTGTCTGGATGCAAGACTCGCTTCACAACCGCTTCGACACTGTCAACGTGGCGGCGCTGCTAGGTCCGACTGGCAATGTCTACAGCGACTGGACAGCGCTCGGCGCAAGCGACTTCAACCACAACCCGTCGTTCGATGCGCTGGATGCGACGCTTGTCTGCTCGTCGACGGCAGCAGTGTCCGCAAGCACAGCGATGGGCCTGTTCTGGACCGAATTTGACGGCATCTCGACAAAGTTGCGCTTCCGGCATCTGAACGCGCCGCGCAAGTCTATCGATCTGCAGCCTGGTGGCTGGGAAGAGGTGACAACCGGCGCGCCGCTCATCAAGATGGCGACTGGCACGAATCCGCCGGGGTACGCGAGCTACGTCGGTCGCAGCGGCGTCGAGTCGCGCACACTCTCGTTTATGTACATTGTCCAACAGGGCGAGGGCGCAGTCGACATCGATGTCCTGGACAGCACTGCGCTCGTTCTCAACGGTGCATCGCTTCACGACTATCTCGGGCAGGTCCCAGACTACACGCTCTTCCCGCAGTCAAACGACCAACGGGCACTCAGTTTCAACAACGACATCAACGTCGACACAGCTGCGCCGACGGTTGTCGACGTGACGGCTGCGACACCGTCTGGCGAGTACGGCATTGGTCAGTTGCTGCAGATTCAAGTCGTGTTCTCGACTCGCGTGGCTGTGTCCTCGCCGTCAGCTGCAAGCGTCCCGGTCATGTACCTTTGGTCGGATGAGCTCCACTTCCTCGGCGAGCGAATGAACGCGGCTCGATACGTCAGTGGAACCGGCACGACCGTCCTCACGTTCGAGTACACGACGACAGAACTCGACTACAGTGAGAAGCTCGACTACTTTAGCACGAACTCACTCGCGCTGCTCGACGGCGCAGCAATCCAGCGCGCATCAACGTTTCCAGCGACGAACGCACTGCTGACGCTGCCGCAACCAAAGTCGCTACACGCGCTGTCTGGGAACCGCGCGATCGCGATCAAACCGACGCAGCCCCGTGTTTTGCACGCGACAGCCACGACGCCAGACGGGACGTACCATCCTGGCGACAAGCTGACGCTTCAAATCGTGTTCTCGCTGCCGGTGATTGTGATCGGCGCACCGGTTCTGCGGCTCGATACTGGCCGCACTGGTGCGCTTGCAGCGTTCGTCGCAGGGAACAAGACCGCGACGCTCTCGTTTGCATACGCGGTCGCGCTTGGTGACCAGACCTTGCGACTCGACGTCATCGACGACCGCAATGGCAACGTGCAGCTGAACTACGTCAAATCGCTCGATCTGGCAAATCGAGCGCAGATCCTCCGTCTGTCGACCAACCCTGTCACGAACGCTATTGTGACACTCCCGGCACCAGGCACACCCGGGTCGCTCTCTGTCAACAAGAACCTCGTGCTCGACTCGGTGCAACCATCGATCATTGATGTGCGCTCAAGTACGGTCGACGGCACGTACGACGTTGGCGACGACATCGACGTGCTCGTCGAGTTCTCGCGACGTGTCGTCGTGGTCGGTACGCCCGAGATTGTACTCAACGTCAAGGCGAGCTCGGAACGCACTGCGGTGTACAAAAGTGGCTCCGGCACCGCCGTGCTTTCGTTCGTATACAGTCCACTGAAGGGCGATCGAACGCTGGACGCGCCACTCGATATTCGCGACGAAGCGTCGTTCATCATGCGACCGCTCCTCGGCGGCCGTGAGGTCACGATCGAGGCGGCTCGCGTACTCTGCGTCGCAGAAGTGCCGAGCCTCATTGCGAACCTCACGATGCCGCGTCCTGATGTGCCGCTGCAGGCGAACGCGGCAAAGAGTCTCGTGGGCAACAGCAACAAGATCTTTGTGCGCACAGACGGCTTTCGCGTCCAAGACATTCGCGTCGATGTTGCGAGCGGCGAAGTCTATTCGCCCGGTCAGCGCATCCGGTTCTCCATCGTCTTCACGAGCCCTGTTGTCGTTCAAGGTGCGCCGCGATTCCATCTAAACGTCGTCGCAGTCGCGCCAAAGTACGCGAGCTACGTCCAGGGATCGGGTACAGACGTTCTCCAGTTCGAGTACGTCATTGCTGTTGGCGACGTATGCAAGGTCCTCGACGCCGCTTCGCGCATTGCGCTCGAACTCAACGGTGGTGCGATCACGGATACAAGCAACGTGTACGTCCCACTGCGACTTGCCACCGCATTTGTCCCAGGCAGTCTGTCGTTCCACACTCGGATTGAGATCGCGTCGGCGCCACCGACCGTGACGCGTGTGTACGCTGTGAGCGCGAGCGGCACGTACGGCGTTGGCGACGACATCGATGTCGCAGTCGAGTTCTCGCGACGTGTTGCGTTCGTCGCGGGCGTCGCTGTGCCTCCACCCGCTCCGTCGTTGAGTCTGCAGCTGAGTGCTGGCGCTCGCGCTGCTACCTACCTGTCCGGCGACGGGACGCGCACGCTTGTGTTCAGGCTTGGCGTTCAGACCGGCGACAGTGCTGCGCGGCTGGAGTACGCTTCGCAGACTGCGCTCTCCGGGACGCTCTTTGCGCTCGCGACAACATCGCTCGTCCAAGTCAACACCCTGCTGTCGCCGCCATTGACGTCACCACTGAGTTGTTCACAGCAGTCGGTGATCCGAGTGGACACGACGCCACCCAAGGTCATGCGCGTTGCTGCAGTCACTCGAAACGGTACGTACGGCCTTGGCGATGAACTGCGCCTCTGTGTGCGCTTTTCGTACCGCGTCGTCGTGTCTTCGCCCGTGACGGACTGCCGCATGGAGCTGTCACTCGGCAACTGCGTCGTGCGCACTGCACGCTACGTGGGCGGTTCGTCGACAAACGAGCTCGAATTTGCGTACACTGTTGCTGCGGGCGACCGATCTGGGCGACTAGATTACGTTGCGCAGAGTAGTCTACAGTGCTCGATCCTGCAACACAGCACCGTGCCGTCACTTGCTGTTGTCATGACACTGCCACATCCAGGCTCCATTGGCAGTCTCAGCGACACGAGCAACCTCCGGGTCGACGCGACAGCGCCACGCGTGACGTCCGTGTCATCGCCGCTCGCGAATGGCGTCTACGGTGCAGGACAAGTTGTCGACGTCAGCGTTTCGTTTTCGGAGCCTGTGCGCTTCACACAAGGACAGCCGTGTTTGCGCCTCGCAGTCGCAACGGCTGACAAAGCTACTAGCACGGTGGTCGCAGCGTACGTGTCTGGTGCAGGAACGAACACACTGCTGTTTCGGTACACTACGCGTGAGGGTGATATGGCGCTGCCACTGTCGTACGACGGCGTCGACGCGCTCACGATGGACGCACCAGACGAGCGGATCTACGCTGCAGCGAATGGAGGGCCAAGCTACCGTGTCGCGTCGCTCCGACTGCCGGTACCAAAGTCCACTGGAAGTCTGAGTAATAACCGCGACATTCGGGTCGACACGTCAGAACCCCCACGAGTCGTGAACGTCGGCAGCCTGACGCCTGATGGCGTGTACACTGCAGGCGACATTGTACTCGCGACTGTGAGTTTCACGGCGCCGGTCGCTGTCACAGGTGCACTGACACTCGCGTTAGAGACTGGGAAAGCGCAACCGGGCGTCGCGCAGTTTGTGCGTGGAAGCGGGACGACGACGCTCGTGTTCCAGTACGCGGTCGAAAGGGGCGACCGCGCAGACCGATTGGACTATCGCCGCTGTCCAGACACGGAGCGTCGTGATCCACAAACGCGAGCGTGGAGCAAGCTTGTGCGATGCTCAGCTACAGCAAATGCGCTGCAGCTCGGACCTGGAGGCTCGATCAAGCGATTTGCAACGATGCCGACGACTGATGCGAACTTGGATCTTCCAGAAGTAAGCTCGTGGCCAAAGCTGCGATTCCATACGTCGCGTGGCGACTACGTGTACGTCGATCAAGTCGACTCCGTGACGGACGTCTTGGAATCCGAGCCGACAACGGAGTTGCCGAGCGCCTCCACAATCCCAGCGACCGACGGTGCAGTGTGGCTCAACCCGCGCGGCGTCTCTGTTGTGTACACATCCTTGAATGTCGTTGTGCGAAGCACTGGTGTGCCAAGTGGAGCGTACGGACCATTCCCAAACATCTACAACCCGCACTCAGTGCGACCGCAGAACTACGTGTTTGCGTTCCCGCGCCAACCAGTCGTGCAGCCAACATCGACTGCACTCGTGCTCGACGCACCGATCGGCGTGATGCTCAACGGTGTCCCGTTCTTTGCGAGCCGCTCGAACGTATACGGTAGCAACGTCATGAGCAGCTCGAGTCCCGCGCTGCTGCTGATGGACAAGTGCAACGGACTCGTCGACAGCGGTGGCGACTACCGCTACTACGCATCGCCCGACTGTTTGCTCCGCGAGCTCAACGACGCACCTGCTAGACCATCGCCACTGATCGGGTACGCGTTCGACGGCTTCCCGCTCTACGGTCCGTACGACGAAGACGGCGTGCTGCCAACTGATCTGGACGAGTGCAATGGCCGCATCGGGGACGATGGCACGTATCGGTACCACGTGACGACGACTGCGCCGTACCTCATCGGCTGTTTCCGTGGTCTCCCAAGCGTTGGTCCGCCGCAACCTGAGCAGATCTATCGAAGCATCAGCTACAGCCACAGCTTACGCATCGACACGACGACCCCGCACGCGCTTCAGATGTACTCGAGCAAGGCTGCCGGCACGTTTGTTGCCGGCGAGACGCTGGACATCGTCGTCGTCTGGTCCGCTCCTGTCGCTGTGAACGTTGCAAACGGAGTCCCGAGTGTCCCTGTCGCAAACTCGACACGCATGGCGCTGTTCGATAGCGTGAGAAGCACACCACTCACGTCGGTCTTCATCTATGCTGTCAGTGGCGACATTGGGCCATTCAGCTTTGACTACCGCACGTCCATTCAACTAAACGGCGCATCGATTCGGCGTCTCGCTGAGACACCGACGCTCGACGCGGACCTGCGTCTCGTGACCGCCGAGCACATTACTGGGTTCGCCTCCAAGCACCAGGTCGTCAAGAACGTGAAAGTCACGATGCGAGGACTGTACCACCCACAGGCGAGCGACCTCCGTGTGCGACTGTTTCACGGCACAATGAGCACAGTCGTGGTCGCACACTGCTGTGCTGACACGGACGCATTCGGACTCCCAGACAAAGCGTTGCGTGTGAACCGAGCGCAACGCGAGGTGTTTGCAGTGAACCCGACAAGTGGCGTCGGCTTTGACTATAGCTTCGAGGACCTCGTCGGCGCCACGAACCTTGCAGCAAATGGCCGTGCAACTGCACTACAGAGCTCGACTAGCGGTGCGTGTTTTGCGTCGAACGCGATCGACGGTTATATCGAGGGATACGTGACGCGCCAGTCGGTCGCACGCACGGACGCACGGCCGAGCCAGACCGCGTGGTGGGAGCTGCGCTTGATCGAGAACACGGAAATCGGGACCGTGCGTCTGTGGCTGGCGCGCGAGGATCTGTTGCCGGCCGTTATGCAGACGATCCGCGTCGACTCGAGCGATGGTGTGAGCAGCGTCAACGGATCTTTCGCGCTCGTGTTCACTGCGGCCGACGGGACGCAGCAGACAACCGGTGCGATCAACTATAACGCGGTCGCGATGATCGTGGACGAAGACGCCAGGATTGAGAACCTCGGTATCGGCAAGGCCGAGTCACTGCAAGCCAAGCTCTCGGCGCTTCGCGGAATGCCGCGCATGTTCATCACGCGGTTCCCAGCGGACGCGGCGCTCTCGCGCAATGGCGCATTCACGTGGTCCGTCACGTTCCTCGACAACCCGAGACTATACGCCAATAATGCGCTGCCAATACGCGTCAGTCGGAACGCAATATGCGGCGGAACGGGCGTGGTCGAACTCACAACGCCGCTGCCTGGCGACGACACGGACGTCTGGAACTACAGCGAGCGCGACGACCGTGTGGACAGCGCGAGCATTGGCAAACTTTCGATGTTCCCATTCTGGATCATGTTCTTTGAAGACTCGGCAGCGATGAACTTTGAGTCGTTTCAGGACAGCTACGACGCAGCGATCTGGGCGTATCGAGTGGAAGACATGCCATCGTTGCAGCACCGGACCGTTGTGTCGGTGAACCCTCCGGTAGACACCAAGGCGCGCTACCTCCGTGTCGTCGCAGAGCGACCGTCCACTCGTCTCACACTCGCCGAGGTCGAGGTGTTCAAGGAGCGCGCGCACTTGCTCTCCGAGTACGCCAGCGGGACGCCTGTGTCGACGACGTACTTTCCTGGCAACGAACCATGGTCTCCAGAGGAGCCGTTCGAGGCAACGTTCGGTTCGATGACGGCCGAGGGCACATGGACTCTTGCGATTCAGGACTCGTGGATGAGTCGGCAAGTTGGCGAACGCATTGTGCATCACGACGGAGCGATCTCGGACTGGGTGCTCTCAATCACGGACATGGCTGGTGGCACGCGCACATACTACATGGACGTCCGCGCACACATCAAGACGCTCCCGCGCCACGGGAAGCTCTACGTTGACATCCACGAAACAGAGGCGGACCATCTCGACAACGATCGCAACGGGATCCTGGATTCGAGTGAAGCGAGCACTTATCTCAATCAGTTCATGGTAGGCTACGCCAAGCTCTCTGCACTGCGACGCAAGCGTCTTCGGCAGACGTTCATGCTGGGCTTGGAAACGTACCGTGGTATCGAGGTGTTGCGAGACGCAAGCGAGCGGCAGAAGCGCCTTCCGATTGCGTGTGATACCCGATGTCTCGCGGACATTGGCATGGACGAGTACTTTGACACTCGCACTTCGACGGGAGACGTCGGCCTCAAGCTCATGGACATCGTCGGCGACCGGATCGTCAAGTACGTCCCAGATCCAGGGTTCCTCGGACAGGACACTATCACATTCGCGATCTCGATCGGCACGACAGAGTCGAATGTGCTCGGCACCGTCGAGCTCGACGTGCGCGAGTGCAACAACGGTGCATGCAGCATGGAGCTTAGAGTTCTTGATCGATCGAGACTTCGATAGGTAAGTATACTGTTATGTACACGACTGCCTATCAACGAAGTGACTCATCAAAAAGGAGACGTATCGACAAATTGACCGAGATGAAACGTCATTGCCGAGCGAGTTTGGCTGTTCGCAGATAGGTAGACACACAGGCAAGCGAAAGAGCTGCTATAGTTTTGTGAAATGACGATGGATGCGTGGCTTGTACACGACGCAAGTCATGCTACAATTCTGTGAAGGTTTGTTTACAACCGAACCTGTGCGAATGAGTGCAAATCGAGGGACGTATGACTCGGGTGCGACGCTGATCGTTCGTTATCGAGTCCGTCAGTCAGTATCTAATCCAGTTGCTTCACTGTCACACCCAGCGCGTCGCTGCTCGTGTAGTCGAGACGAGCGGCGTTGTCACCCGGCAAGACCGTATACGTGAACTGCAGTGTCCGCGGATTCGGCTGGCCCGCATATGCCGCGGCGCGGTCTGGCACCCTACTGCCTTTCTGGATCTCCCACGCAACA
>JAADWX010000720.1:0-15551 GCA_023336405.1 Globisporangium echinulatum | reverse complement strand
GCAGCTCGAATGCTGAGAGCGAGCGCAGCACAACGACGCTACCCAAGCAGCTCAACGATCAGCAGCCCACCAATGGCGCGCAGCACGACCGTCCATCGAGGAGCGAGCGCGTTGACACTCATCCACGTCGCATCGATGCAGTCGTAATGATCCTCGAAGACGTACTGTTTGATCACACGAGCATGCTCGCGCACTTTGCAGTCGACCGCGCCGTGCACCAGCTCATCCGCGAAGGCGCGTTCCCGACGATTGCAGCAGCATTCGAGGCGCTCCAGACGTTTCGCAATGCGTACGGCTACCGCAAGCGCTTCCCGCGGTTCGTCGACAGCTTGATCGCACAGACGCGTCTGTCGTCCGCTGCCGCAGCACGGGTCGTCGCAGCGTACTACGAGAGCCAGATCCAAGAGGCGCAGTCGATTCGGCCGTTCGCTGGCGCGCACGACACGCTCGCGACGCTTACAGCAGCTGGTTATATGCTCGCGCTCGTGCTCGTCGGCAAGCGCGACGTGCAGCTCGAGCGGCTCCACACGCTCGGCCTCGACGTGTTCTTCCCGACAGTCGTGTTTGTCGACTGCAACCCGAGCGTCGAGCAGCTCGCAAGAGCGATGAAAGACGTCGCGCGGCGCCTCATGCTCGCGCCGTCGTCGCTGCTCTTTGTCGGCCGCAAGGTCTTTTACGACATCAAAGCTGCAAACCAAGTCGGCATGGTCACAGCGCGCATGGTGCGTCGTAGGCCATGTATTGTGTTTGTACGACAGTGTGTCTATTGCCACCGATTGACGCTCAGATATATATACCAACACTGCGATGGGTGTCGACAGCTCCATGGCAAGTATGCGAGCGTCATGCCGATCGAAGAGCTCGAGCAGCCCGACTTTCAGGTCCGTCTCTTGCGTAGCTGGTCGATCGTACGAGTCCGTTCTACTGGCTACTACTCTTACTGCTGAGACCGCGACTGACGCAGTCGATACTGGACCCGAATGACTGACTGATCGACGGTCTCATCGACTGGCTGGCACCCACAGATCGCAACGATCGACGAAGTCATTGCTGTCGTGCGCCTTGCCGACCAGCAGATGCTCAAACCCAAGATCGTAGCGCTCGGCGGCGGCACGGGTCTCGCAGTGCTGCTTAAAGAGCTCCGCAAGTACCCGGCGGACCTCACAGCAGTCGTCACGGTATTTGACTCGGGACGGCACTCGGGCGAGCTGCGCAAGACGCTCGGGATCCTACCGCCCGGTGACATACGGAACTGCCTCGTGGCGCTCTCGGACGCCGATGAACTCATGCACCAGGTCATGAACTACCGCTTCCAAGCGCCATTCATGGACGGCTGCAGTCTTGGGAACTTGCTGCTCGCAGCGCTGACCGACATCCAACGCGGCTTTGACCGCGCGATCACGTCGCTCTCGGACATCCTGAACATCCACGGCACGGTCTTGCCCGCGACGCTTGAGAGCACCGAGTTGTGTGCCGAGCTGACCGATGGCTCGGTCGTCGTGTCGGAAGTGAACGTCCGGAGCCCAACGGTCGTTGACGCTGCGACTGGCGAAGAGCGCCCGAAAGCGCCGATCCAGCGCGTGTTCCTTGAGAATCCGGACGTCGCGGCGTTTGCGCCAGCTGTGCGCGCGATCGAGAGCGCCGACATCATTGTCCTCAGTCCTGGCGGGTTCTATACGTCGATCATTGCGACGCTGCTCGTGCCCGGCATCCGCGACGCGATCCGACGGAGTTCAGGTGCTGTCGTGTACATTAGCAATGTCGCGACGCAGTGCGGGCAGACCGACGGGTATACACTAAGCGACACGCTCGCGACGCTCGGGAAGTACCTTGGCGATGATGCCGCCATCGATTACGTGATTGCAAACAACGCAATCCCACAGTCGGAAGCACTAGCGCCGTACTTTGCACGCGGCGAAGAGCTCCTGCTGCCGACGCCTGCGATGGCCGAGAGCGTCAAGCCTGTATTGCTGCAGGGCCGGACGTTTGAAGAGCTTGACGGCGTACCAGTCGAGTGGCACAAGACGCCGATGATCAAGCACTCGGGCAAGATGGTTGGCGCGATGCTCTACCAGATCATCGACCAGGAGCTCGAGCGCAAGAAAGCGACGCTGTTGCTCGACGCGCACTACCATCCGCGCATTCCGCTCACGCCGCGTAGCGTCGGGTCAGTACCAACAGGCGTCGCAGGCGTTGAACTGTCGAGTCTTCGCGTCAGTGCCGATGGTCGTGGAGCGACAAGCAACGGTGTTGTCCAGCGCCGCGACTACTCGCCGCTTGCAACAGCAGCACCGACGTCGTTGCAGCGCGACAGTAACGAAATGCCTGTGAGTGGTAGCTCGCACGCGCTATCGCGTCTGTATAACAGAAGCAGTAACTGTGATAGTAGCACGGACGCTGCTCATTCGAACTCACGTCAGCGCGTTGGCGTCGTGTTCGCGGCACTCGTTGCGTGCGTGACTGTTACGACCGTGTTGGGGAAGCTCCAGCGACGATAGTCACAAGCAGACCGACGCGTGACGTATGGCGTGCTGAGCCATCAAGTGTGAGTGAAGCGTACGACATGCGCTGCGCACGGATGACAGATGAATGGACGCGTGGTTACAGATCCTACAGTAGATACATCTACCTACACGTGCGTCCGAATGGCTGGACGTGCGCCAAAGAGCACTTGCAATGCCGACACTGTCCATCGACCGCTGTCGTCTGTTTCCCCAGGACGAGTGAACGAATCGCTGCTGGCTGGCCACATAAATACTCGCGTCCCAACCCCTCATGCACTGCGCAGTCATCCTGCAACGCCACTACTACTGCTACTACCTCTACCTCTACCACTACCACTACCTCCAGCGCTATTCGCAGCTGCCGCAAACGGCGCCGCGCCAACGTGGTCTTCAAAGCCGTGGTACGCGACCATGAACTCGCTGAACGCCTGCGTCGCAATGAAGAGCGTGAGGAACTCGCGCTTGTCGGGCGCCGACGCGGCGAGGTAGCTTGCTTCGTCAAAGAACACCATCTTCTTCTGCGAGTGCTCGTCGGTCCAGACGTATCGGTGGTACCCAAAGTCGCCAATGAGGCCCAGGACCGTGCGGTAGAACAGTGTCCGGACCGCAATCTCGGGGAATACGAGCGGTTT
The DNA here is from genome assembly GCA_023336405.1 of Globisporangium echinulatum. Taxonomy (NCBI): domain Eukaryota; phylum Oomycota; class Peronosporomycetes; order Pythiales; family Pythiaceae; genus Globisporangium; species Globisporangium echinulatum. Next base: position 12,415 of record JAADWX010000720.1, on the reverse strand, counting down.
GGCCGGAAACCGGTTCGCAAACACGTGGTCGCTCTTGCTCACGTTCGGCTTGAGGCACTCGTAGAGTGCGTCACGGAGTGGAAAAAGCAGGTTCGATGGCAGTGTACACGGCACGTCGCCACGGAGTGCGCAGCCCTTGTCGAGGTCAACGATGACCATGTCCTCGGCCATGAGTTCGCTTAACATTGCAGCGTCGACTGCGCGCTTCTCGACGCCAAAGATGAACGGCGTCGGGCACTCGAGGTACTGGAGCATGCGCTTTGGGAGCACGGGGACGTACACGTGCGGCCACAGCAGTGGGAACATGAGCGCACGGAGCGACTCGCTGACTTTTAAGAGCACCGAGAGGTACGACGAGAGGAACAGGATGCGGCTCTCAAACAGCGCAGCAGTAAAGACCAAGAGGACCGTCGAGATGTCGAGCGTGTCAAACAGCACGCGGATCGAGTGGTCGAGCCGCGGGAGCGTCGCGAGCATCGCAGCCGACTGCGCAGCAGCTGAGCCTGTGGGCAACGACGATGTTAATCCAACAGACGGTAGCGACAGTGTGGCAGCCGACGACGTTGCCGGTGACGGCTGGTGGAACAGTGAGATGTGCTCGAGCGACACGGCGCGCGCGAGCTTCGAAAGCACGGTCTTCTCGAGCGTGAACGGCGGGCGGTCAGTCGCTAGAGTTGGTGGTAGCGACACGTTCGCTGCACGCGCGCGCTTGGCGTCGATCGTTTCGCGCTCGAGGATGAACTCGTACGCCTCGGCAAGTCGCGCTCGCAGCAAGTCGACGAGCGGGAACTTGGACACGATACACACACCGTATGGGACCCAACGGCTTGCGCCCGTTGGATCCAGTCGCACCTTTTCAAACTGCTTGGTGGTCAAGACTGGCGCTGGCCGGTAGATCACGACGCTCGCAGCAAACAGTTCGGTCATCGACGCGCTGTCGCCCATGCGAAAGTTGAACGCCATTGGCGCTGGACACGTCGTAGCCGTGATCACAATGTCGAACACATCGTCGGCCCACGGCACGACAAAGCTCTCGATCGACTTGTCAATCGTCGCGTGCGGCGTTGGGTCGTGCGGCAGTGCGTGTTGAGCGACGCGGAGCTCGACGCCGGTCGGTGACGTTGTGACAGCAACGGCATCGAACGTCAGGACGCCGCTGATCGCGTCAAAGCCGCGCGTCGCGTGGAGTCCATCGAGCGTCCGCTTCTTCTGCGCGTCGCGCACGCCCTCAGGCCAGTGGTGCGCCCTCAGTCCATAGCTCAGCAACAACGACGACAGCCGCATCGGGTCGTCAATCGATGCCTCATCGACAAGCGGCGGGTAGAGCGCAAACTCGGCGTACGCGCGGCTCGTGAGGAATCGGTGGTAGAGCTCGAGGTGGATCAACGAGAACTTGGCGAGGATCGCGTCCTGTTCATACTGGAGCTTGGCAAACGACGTTGTCACCGACGACGCGAGCGACCGCATGTCGACGTCGCCTGGAAAGTACTTTTGCGCAATGTACGTGAGCAGCTTGCGACATGTAAGCGCAGCTCGGTCGCGCGTCTCATTCGTCGTCCGTCGGCCATTTGGCCCAGCGACAGTCTTGAGGGCTGCGACGTAGACCCTATACGCCGGCTTGAACTCGTATTCGATGTCGAGCCAGAGCGCGATCTCGCGGTGGTAGTTGTGCGGAAAGAGAAAGACCCAGAAGAAGTTGGCGAACCGGTGGTTCATCAAGATGTCTTCGAGACAGATGACTTCGCGCTCGACACTCCGCGCCATCTCCGTATACAGCTCCGTGTTTCGGAACGATGGAAACTTGGTCATGAGCACGCGCTTGACAGTCGTTGCGACAGTGTCAAACGTCCGGAGCGCGTCGTCGCCACCAGTCGCGAGGTCGCGCTTGATCGCTCGCAGGAGTTGCGAGTCAACGAGCCCGCTACCAATGTGGAACGGCGCCGACTTGGCGAGGTACTTCATCGCGATCTTGACGCCGTACGTCCGGAGCATGAGCACGTCGTCTTTGCTGAACGGCACGACTGACGAGTTCAGTACGTCCTGGTAGTTGGCCCGGAGCGTGCACCAGAACTGCCGGTACTCTTCGAACGAGCAGAGGAAGAAGAGTTTGCTCTGATCGGCGGGGTCATCGAGCCACGCTGCGAGGTACCGCATCATGCGCGGGTTGCTCACGACCTCTTCGATCGAGATGAGATGCGACGCGTTGTTTGTCGTACTTGTTGCGCTTGTCCCAGTCGTCCCACTCAGCAAGACGTCGTCTCTGAACGCGCGCTGCATGACTTTTCCAATGTTTGTCTGGTACTGATTGTGCACCCAGCGGTTCCACTTCTGGAGTTTCGCGGCCCCAGCTGCACTACCGACAGTGTTCGCTGCCCCAAGCCCGTCGCTTGGCTGCATCTGCGCGAGGATGACCTTTTGCTTGGTCGCCCACGCCTGCGCAGCCGCCATCGACGGCGTCACCACTGGCTGCTGTGGGGCGACTACCGGTCCACTGCCCACACTGTTCGGCGTGGATGGCCCAGTCGCAGCAGTCCCAGTCGAAGACGGCGATGCATTTGTTGCACCTTTATTTGCAACAGTTGCAAATAAAAAGTTGCGCGCCTTGAGCTTCACGTGCTGCGCCCAGCGCGACTTGGCAGTCGCGAGCTTCACGTCGTCGTTCTCCATCGTCTTGAGGCTCGTGACTGCGATCGTGTGGTTGTCGTCGTCACCGTTGGGCGTTGCGCTCAGGACTTCGGAGACTTCACGGACCGACAGCTCGCGCTCGGGCTCAAAGAGCTCGGTCTCGTTCAGCATCTGCTCCGAGATCGTACTGCGGCGGAACGTACTGCGGCTCGCAAACGAGACCGCAAGGCTGTTTGTACTGCTGCGACTGTTGATACTCGAGCGACTATTGCGAGCGCTGCTCATGGCAAAGTTCGCGTCGTTGTCCGTGTACACGGCCGTGCTGCGGGCGCTCGCGAGGCTCTCGCGGATCACATCTTCAGCCGAGATCGTCGAGTCCGGTGGGATCGGCGGGCCCTGTGCATACGACGCTGTCGACATACACGAGAGTGAGTGCGGCCGTATAGATATTTCGTTCACTGCCCTATCGTCATGTACGTACAGAAGCGGCCGCTGCTCGCAAAGCTGCTCGCCGAGTCACTGAATGCGCTCCGTGTCGACTCGCGCGTTGCTGCGTCGACCGACTGGCGCGCTGCGTCGATGTCCATCATGAGGAAGCTCGAGTGGTTCCCGCGGAGCGACGCGGCTGCTGCTGCTGTCGCCCCCGAGCGCCGTGCAGCAGCAGCTGCGACGCCACCGGAGCTCAAGTACGCGTGACCGCGCGCGCTGTTGCGGTGCGTGCTCGGCGAATCGGCCGACACGCTGCGGTGCAGCAGCGCGGCCTCCATCGCACTGGACGCCGGCGGGTACAGCGGTATCCGCGCGCCATTCAGTGTCGCTGACGTAGGCACTTCACCTCGTGCACTGCTGCTACGGCTCGTGTGACTGCGGCGACTCGTGTGATTGCGGTTGGTTGTGCTGCTGGTGCTCCCGGACGAGCGGCTGCCGTCGCTCATCGTGTGCGAGCAGCAGAAGGGAGAGAGACTGTGCTTGATTGACGTCGAACAGCGCGCTCAGACACACGGACGTAGATGCAGCTGAGCAAGGAAGACTGGTGTCACGCAGGCTGCAGCGAGCGCGTCGTCAAGACAGCAAGGCGTGAGTTGGCGAGTTGGCGAGTTGGCGAGTTGGCGAGGTTGGAAATGGCGAGCGAGAAGAAATCGAGGGTGTCGAGACAAGCCAACGCACGCAGTCAACCTGACTTGTGTATTTGCCAAATGGTTTGCAGGAGCGTGAACAGTTTACAAAATGTATACAAAACGCAAGCTAGGTTGTAATGTGTAAATATGCATTGCGAGAAGAAAAGTGAGGGAAGAAGAACGCAGAGCAAGTTGAACCGCGAGGCGCCCACGCAAGTGCCCAACGAGGCAAAGGCTCAGCGATATTGACAGCCATGGCGACCATCCCTCCTCGCCGCATGAACGCTGCGCAGGACGCAGTGATCAAGGTGCTCGTGCTCGGCGACGCCGCTACCGGCAAAACGAGCATCATCAAACGGTGCGTTGCGCAGCACGAGAATTGCCTGGCTACAAGCAGTCGCAGCAGCATAGATGCGAAATACGTATCCACGCTAGCTGTCGTCTCACATGCGTGTGGATGGATGGGCGACTGTATGTGGCAGATACGTGCACGACTCGTTCAGTGAGCACCACCGCACGACAATCGGCGTCGACTTTGCGCTCAAAGCCGTGACCGTGAGCGGCACGACCGTGCGACTGCAGCTCTGGGACATTGCGGGTGCGGGTACTTGTGTGTGTATGTGTGTGTGCATCAGTAGCGCTTTGGCGTGCGGAAGAGCGCTGTACGTACTCACACAATGTGTATCATGGCTCGTTGCGCTCGTTGCGTTGTTTAGGTCAAGAGCACTTTCGCGCGCTCAATCGAGTGCGTCGCTTGTGCTGTGCTGCGTTGTCATTCGTATGTCGCCACGCACGTGCTGACGCGCAATGGCTCTGTATTACACTACGTAGGTGTACTACAAAGACGCTCTGGGTGCGCTGCTCGTGTACGACATTTCGCGCCCCGAGACGTTTGAGAGCGTCGTGAAGGTGCGTCTTGTGCAGTCGTATCGGGCAGTCACTCTTGTTATTGACGACACAGACTGACACTATGCGACATGTGTGTGTGTGCAGTGGAAGAAAGAGATCGACTCGAAGGTGCGTCCTTCGTACTGTATTGCTACTGGTAGCTTGCTCGAATGATGACGCTTCGAATAGAAGCCCCCCATGTGATAGTACTGATATAACCCAATACAATGGCTACACTCGCTAGGTGGAGCTGCCAAATGGCAAACCACTACCAGTGATTCTCTGCGGCAACAAGGTGACGACGATGCGTCAGTACACGTTGACTCGACCGGTCGCTTGCTTATACCCAACCACTCACATCCTGGCTGGCTGTATCCTTGTTCAGTGCGACCTGTCGGGCGACATTGACCGGAGCTTCTTGGACGCATTTTGCGAGTCGAACGGCTTTGCCGGTTGGTTCGAGACGTCAGCAAAAGAGAACAAGCACATTGACGACGCGTCAAAGGCGCTCGTTGCGAGCGTCCTCGAGCACCGCGACATCTTTGAGCGCCAGCACGACGCGAAGAAGCGCGGCGATGCGTTCCGGCCAACGCACGCCGACGCACGGAACGCGCAGTCGGGCGGCTATTGCTGCAGCAGCTTCTGATTTTGTTGCACTAGCGACTGACAACGCTGCTATACGAGACAGAGAACAGCAGCAGGCAGACGACTGCGTGAAATAAATGACCAGAGTGCAACGGTGGAGTTCACTGCACTCGGAGCTGCTGGAGCGAGCAGCGCTAACTGAATCAATGCACATGCATTACGTCGTATTTCCCATCTGGGCTGGTCGGTGTACAGCACTGTCTGTACAGATGTCCACTCGCACCTGACTGGCTTGACGGGTGGCTGCTTGTGTATTGCGCATTTTGTACCCATTCGGAGCTGCGACAGCGACCGAAGAGCTGCAATTGATCCACTCGCAATGGCATTCGCATGCCGACAGCGACAGTGCGATCGATCGATCGATTCGTCGCATATTGTCTATGCGTTGCATCAGCAACAGCAGCCACGATCGCCATCGTAACGCCTACAGTGAGCCAACACGCAGCCATGTCGTGCAGATCCAACGACGCAACAGAGACGTTCTGGAGTTGGCTGTTTATTGGCTGGTCGAGTATCAAAGCAAACGGCAAAAGCGATCGAACCGCAAACTGCCGAGTCGCGAGTCACGCGCCGCGCAGGCGACAACGCAAATGCGAGCTGCACGCCCTAGCAAATGAACGAGCGAGCGAGGAACCAGCGACACTTGACGCGCACACTTGGCCGCCTCGCTCGCTCCTCCGACACTCGACCGCATCCGCTACTACTTCGCACTGCCGATTGCTGCTGCTGCTGCCCTCACTCACTCGCTCTCGATCCTCTGACGCGCTGCACTAAACCTGCACTCGACTAGTCGCCCACCTACTCGCACGCATACGTGCGCATACACGCACACATGCATGCGTGTCGACAGCTGCGCCTCTAGGTCGCGTACTTGGCGGTCCACTCGCGCGCCGTCGCGTCGTGGCGTGCGCGGTCTGTTCTATAAATCTGCGCAATCTCCGGCACGAGCGGGTCGTCCGGGTTCGCGTCCGTGAGCAGCGAGCAGATCGAGAGCAGGACCTTCGAGATCGTGAGTGCCGGGCTCCACTGGTCTTTCAAGATATCTAAGCAGATGCCGCCGTTCGCGTTGATGTTGCAGTGGTAAATGCGCGTCGTGAAGTTCACCTTGGGCGGCTTGAACGGGTAGTCGGCCGGAAAGTAGATGTTGAGAAAGTACACGCCACCGGCGTACGGCGAGTCCTCGGGGCCCATGATCGTCGCTTGCCAGTGGAAGAGGTCGTCGCCAACTGGTCCGGCGCTGCAGTTTGCTGGCGGGTCGCGGCCGAGGTCCTGCAGCTCCTTGTTGATGCGCTTCAGAGCCATGATTGCTACTGTTGGTGGTGGTGGTGAGGTGTAAGTACGAGGGGAAGGGAAGAAGGGGAAACGCAGATACACGGGGCGGCTCGCGTTGGCGCTGTGGACGACGACGACGACGACGACTGGCGGCTTCTGCGGCTTCCTTGCTGTTTTGCGTTCTGAGAGCGAAGCAAATGCGCGAGCGAGGGGGGCGGCGCAGCAAAAAGCGATCGCAGCACCAATAGCAAAAAGCGGCGCGCAGTTTCTCCCCCTCCAATTGAGCGACCCTGTTGCTGCAACTGGGCAACGACGTGAGCGCTTCCAGCGTTGCAAGCATAGGGGGCATTCGTTCCAGAACGTTTCTCTTGCTGTTCCCTGTGCAAGTCGATTTGCACCTACAATGCAAGTCCACAATCCAAGACGCAGATGTATCGAATTGTTCGACTCGGTTTCTGCTACCTGCGATGCGGTCACAAAACAAATCACAGAAACAGAAATAGATTATGAACTGAACAAATATCCTGCTCCATATATGAATAGTTAATTGACTAGATTATGTCGAGTAAAGCAATAGCAGCAGCAGCTTCACTTGAGCGACGCATTTGTTGTTGATGGCGATACATACTCAGTTGTTTTGGCATGTACAGCGACCATGTCTCGACGACAAACATCTCAATGGCAACAGCTGCTATTCTGGACTAACACTGTAAAACAACCCATGTAAATTGCGGCTTAGTTGTGAGGATTTTTCGAAGTAACAGCAAAACGTGATATCATGTAAAATAGCAAGCATAATGAACACATCGCATTTCTTGCTACATAGCAAATAATCAGCATTGCAAGTGACGAAAAATATAGACAAGAAAATACGACGCAAAAGCAACTAAATTATCTATGAATGCATGTCAACATGTATAAGTTGGCAAAACATGTGCCACATGTACGCGTCAGTCACCTAAATGGTGTAGCACACATTTGAACTGGTCATCACGCACGTGGTCATTCTGACTCTCCATTTCAACTGCGCGACATTGACCGCGATCGATCGATCGTCTGCGTGTGTGTGCCCACCAAGCCAGCGCTGCGACGTCCTTCACTTGCACACTTGCATCGCTGACAGCAGCGACACCTGCAGCTCGATCGATCGCACACACACACACGAACACACTAGCGCCCCAAGTAACAGCACACGTACAAGCACACACACGCAACGCAAGACAGCATGGGCGATCGGTACCACGCACAAAAGTCACCGCGTGAGCGCGGGCTCTCGGACGAGCGGTACCAAAAGCTCATCCAGGAGACGTCAAAGGGCATCTCGAGCTTCAATCAGCTCACGCGGTCGATGGCGCAAAAGATGTCGCTGTTCAACACGCCGCAGGACTCGCGGTCGAACCACGAGGCGCTCAAAGAGCTCACTGAGAAAGGCAATAAGCTCGTGACGAAGATCAATCGGCGCCTCCAGGAGCTCAACAAGTCGTCGCAGAACGCGCGCTTGCGCAAGACGCAGGTCACGAAGCTCTCAACGGACTTTAAGAACCAGCTGCGTGCGTTCGAGGACACGTGCCACAAGCTCGTCGAGTCCGAGAAGCAGTCGGTCGAGCTCATTCGGCGGTCGTCGCACTCGTTCAACCACAACGACCAGAGCGCCAAGCTCGAGTTTGCTAACTACAGCGAAGATCAGATCTACGCCCAGGCCAACATCATTGCGTACGACGAAGACGGTGCGTCGCTACGAGGTCTATAGTGTGTGTGTGAATACAGTGCACTCTGCTAACAACGCTGGCTATGACAGACCTCGCACGGCGCGAGGAGGACATCATCCACATCAACCACCAGCTCCGCGAAGTCAACGCGGCGTTCAAAGAGATCGACGGCCTCGTGCAGGACCAGGGCGAAGTCGTCGGTGCGTCGGAATCCATGCGTGTCAGTGTCACTAGTCAGACTGTGCCCATGTACTGACTCTCTCTCTCGTTTACTATGTATGTCGGCAGTCGAGATCGAGGAGAACACCGAGGCGGCAAAGGACAACGTTGCAAACGCACTCGAGGAAGTGCGGCAAGCGGATCAGAAGACCAAGTACTGCGTCTGCTCGCGCTGGAAGCTCATGTGCTACGGCGGCTTTGCGCTCATTGTCGTCATGATTGTCGTCGGCGTCGTCGTTGGCGTCTCGTCCTAAGCGCCGTATAGTCCGCATCACTGAGTAGCAAAAGCAGTCAGTCGACTGTAGTCACAAGCCTCCATACCGACCGCATCATCTGCCAAAGCGTTGTCCTAAGTTAACAGTGCGCCATTGTTCAGTCGTTCATTGTGTACGCTGTCGCTATGCCCGTCACTATCCATCCATCGCATGCTCAGATCATCAGTCTATCGGTCAGCTACTACGGATCCGGCACGCCGCAGCACGGCGCCCATCTCGGTCACGAGGTGCGAGCCGCGCCGTTCGAATCGCTCGCCATCTTTCTTGGACCGAAACAAAGTGCCAGCGACCGACATGATGATACTACCAACGGACCCGCCCGAGTGCCGCCGACGTCGGTTCATTGGCAAGGAGCTCATGTCGTCCGGCGCTATCGTAGGGACCCCAACAGCACTCTCGTCTGGCACGTGCGAGAGCCGATCGGCGCCGCCGGACGACGAGCCCAAGCGGTTGCCGATCGACTGGTACCGATTGCGCGCGTCGACCGAGAACATTGCGGAGAACGGCACGTGCTCGTCGCGCTCGGACGAGTCAAACTGTACGACGCACTGCCGCTCCTTCTCGCGCACGGCTTCGACCCATCCGCGATAATACTGCACGCTCCCGTACACGCGCGCAGCAACCGCCTCGCCGACTGCAAACGCGATCGGCTGGATCTCAAACCCGATCGTGTCGATGCTGTAGTTTGTGAGCTTTTGCGTCGGCGCGAGCGCGTCGACGCGATCGATCGGCGCGATCTTGTCGAGCGGGACGTTCGCTTTCGCTTCGCCATAGTCAAACACAACAGCGTAGAGCGACGCGAGGCCGCCGTCGGCGGTCTTGGCCGCGATTTTGGCTGAGCAGTACCGTCCAAAGCGCGAGCTCCATGCAAGCACATAGTCGCCAACGAACGCTTCGCGCAGTGCGCGCTGCTGACCGGCCGCATCGCTTGTTGATACCGACGACGCGCCGCTGTCGAAGATCATCTGCGACGGGAAGACCTCGAACGCGATCGTGCCGTCCGAGAAGCGCACATCGCACGCACTGCTCGCGTGCTTTGTGAGCACAACGCACGTCTCAACCGACGCTTTGCGCGGGTGGTCGGCTTTGACGTGGAAGCCAACTTCGAGGAGCTCGCTTGCAATGCTACCAGATGCCTGCATGAGCACGGCGTTCTTGAGCGACAGGACGTCCAAGTCCGCCGAGACGCTCGGACGCTTGCGCTTCGTGATGCGCGCTGGCGATAGTTCGTAGCCGGTCGAGCCGTCGGCAAAGTCCACGGCGGCTGTGCGGTTCGAAAAGACGCCGTTGAGGATCCCAATCTTTTCTTCGACGACACCATCGTAGTCGCCGTCCTCGCACTTGACGAGCACTTGGTCGCCAATGTACACTTTCGTCTTGCCGGCACAGACCAAGAACTGATCGTCCGTGATCCGCACGACGTCGCCCCGTTTCTTCTCGGCGAGCGGCACGAGCTTGTCGGCAGGGACGTGCAAGAGCCGAATGCGGTTCTGCAGTAGGACGTTGAACGTCGCGTTGCTCTTCACCTCAAGTGTCACGACGCCGTGGCCCGAGAACCGACTCCCAGGATACAGGTTCACTTGGACCTTGCGGCCGGCGTACAGCGGCTTCGATGCGCGTGCGAGGTCCGCGATCTGGAGCTCAAGCTCTCGTACAGACGGCAACACGTCGATGCGTTCGGGCGCAAAGCGCTGAACGGCGATCATCTGGTCGTCGGCCGTGATGACTTCCAAGTCGCCGTTTGCAAGGCGCGTCTTGATCGTGCCGTAGCTCCGCACGCCGTCGACTCCGGTCGTGTAGACGACGTGCGTACTGAACGTCGGCTCGGCTTCAAACTTGGCGGCGAGCTCGCGCGCGCGCGTCGCCATGAGCTGCACACGTTCGCTGGACCCAACAGGGGCGCCGCCATTGCCACTGCTGCCATTAACGCCTGTAGGCTGGACTTTCTTCGTCGTCTTGCGCACGAGGTAGTCCTGGAGCGTCTGCTTGAGCCCCTTTGGCGTCATCGGCAGCGCGATCGGCAGGCCCATTTGCGTCATCGACAGCCGATCGACCTGTGAGAGCGACGAGACGCTCGAGCGCCGCGACGCACGCGGTCGCGCTTTGCTTGTGATCCCAAACGTCTGCGTCATCTGCTGCCACGGCGTGATGTTCGCGTCCTCGTCGTCCATCGAGTCGTCCGAGTCGCTCACTTGCGTCGAGTCGTCTTCGTACGCGACGCCGCACTCGAGTCGCTTCATTGCGAGCACGTCGGCTGCTGCAAAGCTGTCGCCGCGATCGTCGCCATCACCGTCGGCGTCGCCATCATCGTCGCGTATCGCAAACTGCGTCGGGGGGTCCGTGCTAAAGTCGACCATCGTGTGGTTCTGATGCACGGTCGAGCTGTTCGAGTGCGTGAGCGTTCGACTCGAGTGCGCAGTCGACTTGGCGAGCGACGCGCCACTGCCACTACAGCTGTCGTTACCACTGCGACTGTAGCTGTAGCTGCAACTGTCGTCATCCTCTGAGACGTCGGTCGTGTGGGCTTCCGTACTGCGTAAGACAATGTCTTCGCGCTTGACGCGGTAGTTGAGCGTGCCGTCGTCAAAGACGACCATGAAGAGCCCGGCGCCGAGGTACGTCGCGATGTTGCCAGAGTAGAAGTACGGCGTCTTGCGGTAGCGCGCAAACACGGCCTGGCCGTACCGCCAGCGCGCACGCAGTGGCTCGAACCGCGGCGCGTCGCTTGGTGACGATGACTCGGCTGTTGGCAGTGGCAGCAGCTCGTGGTTGTCGCCACCACCACATCTTGTTGGTGCAGTGGCGCGATCGCTGCTTGCTGGGCACGGCGCTGCTGCTGCTGTATCGATTGGTACTGCAATGGCGTTTGCGCTGATGGCATTCGCTACTGTAGCGCTTGCCCGTCGATCGACATCGAATGGCTCGACAGCTGCATGTGCAGTCGTCGCAGTCTGTTGGTCTGTGCAATGCGCCACTTCGTTCGCAGACGGTCCGTCCAATGCAGTGGCGTCACGACGGCGATCGCTACTGCAGTCGGCCATGCCCACCTCTGTCGCTCGCGTCGGGATCCTCGTTTAGTCGCGTACACTTGGAGCTGTAAGGCCGTCGCCTGTGGTCGTCCTTGCAAAACTCGAGAGGCTTAGGTGCTCACAACTGGAGCATGCTGCTTTGATCCTTGAATGGTGTTGGTGTTGGCAAAGCGCTGGGGTGTGCACTCTGCGATCACTGCGGCGATTTCTGCTGGCGAGGATGCTGCAAGCGAGAAAGACACGCCAAGCTGCAGACGCGTGCGCGATCTTAGCGGCAGTCGAGCGAGTGACCAAGAAAGCGCGCACGCACACAGCAGAGCTCCATCCTGCCGCATTAAGACGGGATGCGATGCACCAGCGTTGGCTTGCTGGTTGCACTCGCTCGATCTTCTTCTGAATGTGCTAATTTTAGACAGCGCACAATAGTCGAATCGCCATCCCCTCAGTGTTTCTAAGTCAACGCACAACCACTAGAATATCCGTGCATTTGTACGCTGCATCGATGCGACGTGGATGAGTGTCAACGCGCTCGCTCCTCGATGGACGGTCGTGCTGCGCGCCATTGGTGGGCTGCTGATCGTTGAGCTGCTTGGGTAGCGTCGTTGTGCTGCGCTCGCTCTCAGCATTCGAGCTGC
>JAADWX010000719.1:0-15571 GCA_023336405.1 Globisporangium echinulatum | reverse complement strand
TCACTTTGTTTGCATGAGAATTCCACGTTTCAATAGAAGCGAATATAAGAGTCCATTGATTACAAGGTAATTGTATTTGAAACGAGAAATATTAGTTGTCCAAGGTTATGGGCAGTTAAGCAACGTTAACGTTATGCTTTTAACGTTAGTGGAAGTTAACGTTAGCACAAAACGTTGACACCTCTAATCACGATGAGCGGTGATTCAATACTTCTCGATCAGCTCATTTTCCCTCACTCAGTTGACAATTTTAGCAAAAGAAAATTGCAGTAATAATGCATAGAATTCAATGCCACACTAATGAGAGAGCAGGACTTCTGCCACAGATCGCGTATATATTAAGCTAACAAATAGTTGCGGGTAGCAAACTATATTTTATCGTAATGAATATAGTGTCAACTCACGTATTCACTAAATGAAATACTATACAACCACGGTAAGCTATGTAATCGCATCCGTAGCTGTGTATAAGCTATACACTGCTACGCATAGATTCTCTCTCGGATGCGTATACTTCAGTCACAGGGGGGAAATCTTTGCGAACAACATCGCACACACAACACCAAAAGCAAAAAGATCTTCGCTGTTGCTCGCGCTCTCTTGCCGTCGCCACCACCACCACCATGTCCAGGTACATGCGATACATGCGTGTGTGTGCATGTGTGCGATTGATATGATGCACTGATCGATGTTCGTCGCCGTACGTGTAAACAGATACGACCGTGCGATCACCGTCTTCTCGCCCGATGGCCACCTTTTCCAGGTCGAGTACGCCATGGAGGCCGTGAAGAAGGTGCGTCGCGCCGTCGAGTGCTTTTGTATCGATGCGCATCTGTGCTGCCGTTGTGTGCGATATGCCATCGTATCCTCATTCACGCTCTCTCTCACACATGCCGTACGTGTCGTGTCGTGACTGCAGGGCGCTGTCGTCGTGGGCGTCCGCGGCAAGAACTCGGTCATCCTCGCTGTCGAGCGCAAGGAGATCGCAAAGCTGCAGGTGCGTGTGCGTGTGTGTCTTCACTCCCCCTCTCTCAGTCACACGTCGCTGACGCAGTACCAATTCGCGCCCACACTCGCACCGATAGGACCCGCGCACGGTGCGCAAGATCTGCAAGGTCGACGACCACATCTCGATCGCGTTTGCTGGTCTCACGGCCGATGCGCGTGTGCTGATCAACAAGGTGCGTCCTCACCAACCTGCTGTCTACAATAGGCTCTACTCATGTCTGGTCTGACTGACTGATTGACCTAACCTGATCGGACGTCACGATCACCATAGGCGCGTCTCGAGTGTCAGAGCTACCGCCTCACGGTCGAGGACGCGCCGTCGGTCGAGTACGTTGCGCGCTACGTCGCGCGCATCCAGCAAAAGTACACGCAGCGCGGCGGTGTGCGACCATTCGGGATTTCGATGCTTATTGCTGGCTGCGACAACAAGGGCGTGCCGCAGCTCTACCAGACCGACCCGTCGGGGACGTTCTCGGCCTGGAAAGCGAACGCCACGGGCCGCAACTCGACGAACATCCGCGAGTTCCTCGAGAAGAACTACGCCGAGGACTTGTCGGAGGACGACGCGACGCGGCTTGCGATCAAAGCGCTGCTCGAGGTATGTGCCGGTTGATGTCTATGGGACGTACGTACTGATTTATGAGACCATGGCGACTGACAGACGGATCATCTGGGTGTCTGTGTGGCAGATCGTCGAGTCGGGCAGCAAGAACATTGAAGTCGCGATCGTGCGGACGGGCGGCGTCGTCTCGGTGCGTGTTGTGTTGTATACTGCTGTGTGGTGGCGTACGTGGCCGGAACTGATGTGTCGCTGACAATGCGCTCGCTCTGTGGGTCGCTAGTCGCTCGAAGACGACAAGGTCGAGGCGCTCTGTGTGGCGATCGAGGCCGAGAAGGAGGCGGCGCGCGCGGCAAGCGAGAGCAAGTCGTCGGCGAGCTAAGCAACAGGACAAGTTGTCCCGCTGCTGAAGCTGACGATGCGCAGGTCGTGCGCAGCAGCTATAGGTTCCGTCATTCACGCGCCACTCATCCATCCTACACCAGCGCTAGTGTCGCTCTGCTCAGTCTGTCTGCTCGGTAGTCAGTCGGTCTCCGCAAAGGCCGGCACCATGTCCTGGGAATCCAAACGCTCGCTTCCATTCGTCTCTTACGCATGTGTGTGACAGCGAACCGACACGCCAGTCCGTCTGCGAAGTCAGCACTTGTTCTGACTCTCTTACTCACCTCAAACAGCCCCAGTCAACGCGTCCAATGTCCTCCACTCATACTGCTCAAACACCCCGTTCACATTCTGAACACGATGGAACTCGGACCATCGTGGCGCTCTTGACACCTTGGAGCGCATGCGTTAGACACACACGCTAGTTGTCGACTGCGTCGCGCTCGTAGACCGCCCAGCGCCGGTTGTGCTCCTGTCCGTGGCCTGGCTCGACGTTCTGGTCCGCGCAGCCGCCATCGGCGCAACCGCAATAGTGCTCCTGCGAGTCCATGCACGGCCGCGTGCAGCCGGCGTCGTTGCCGTCAAAGTCGCCGGCGCTCACTGGCAACTTGTTGAACGCAAACGCGTGGCCTTCGGCACCGACGCGCGAGAGTGCAAAGTAGCGCTTCTGCTTGCTCTTCGCGTGATGGAGCGCAAGATTGTAGTTCGCGCCGCTCGAGCCG
This sequence comes from Globisporangium echinulatum, assembly GCA_023336405.1. NCBI lineage: Eukaryota > Oomycota > Peronosporomycetes > Pythiales > Pythiaceae > Globisporangium > Globisporangium echinulatum. The sequence goes on along the minus strand of JAADWX010000719.1, from coordinate 12,901 downwards.
CCCGAGTACACGCGGTCGTTCCCGAGCATGTCTTCACCCGTGACGCACCCAAGAAAATGCGTCTTCTCCGTCGCGACATCGCGACCGGCAGTCGCAGCAGCACTCAATCGCGCCTTCTTGAGCGCAGTCGTCGGTTCGACAATCGCGGGCTTCTTGACTTTGAAGATCCGGACGATCCAGTGCTCGGACGTGAACGCCTCTTCGAGGTGCGTGAGCTCAATGTGCTTGACGCCGACCTCGGTGTTGCGCGCGCGGTCGTAGCCCGGCGGGCGCTGGTAGTCGGTCATGACTTCGCCAAAGCGGTAGTAGCAGAGCTTGTACGCGAGGCAGTTGTGGAGCGTCTTCGAGCCGCCAGCACCGACGTCAAAGTTGCCACTCGCCGAGTAAAAGTCCTTCTCGGCCGGCATGTCGTCGGGAAAGACACCGGAGCCGATCCGGACAGGCCATAGAAACTTGTTGATGTCGTCCGAGCTGTAGCCCGTGAGGCCGCCAAAGATCACGAGCACGTAGTCAACGTCGAGCGACTGCATGATCGGGTACGCTTCCTCCTCAGTCGACGCGAGCGCGCGGCCGACAGTCGCAATGTGCGTGTTGTTCCACGTGTTATTGTCTACGATGACCGTGCGGTTCGCCATCGCCGACATCTGGTAGCCATAGTCCCACCACGCCATGACCTTGGCATCGGCTGCGGTGTTCTGCCGGAGCCAAAAGTAGGCTTCCCGGTAGTCATCAAAGTTCACGCGCTCGCCGCTCTGCGTCCGGCCGGCTTCAATCACGATCGACGGCGACGAGTACGCCATCGACGACACGTACGTCGCGTGGAACGTGTAGCTTAGTAGCAATAGGAGCAAACCACCAATGACCGAGAGCGACACGGGCACTGGCACGTCCTGCGGACTGCGTTTGCTTGACGAGACTGCTGTTGTACCAATAGACGGCCGCTTGAGGAGCCCCATGAACGTCCGCAGTGTCGACGAGATGCCGATCGCGCCGAGGATGCACGCGATCGGCGCGAGCGTGAGCATGAGGCGGACCATGACGCCCGCAAAGTACCACGCGACGGTCCCGTACAGAATCACAAAGATGCCGCCGTCCGTGATGTTGCTAAACAAAAAGTAGAGACCGACCGGTGCGAACGGCACGAGCACGTGGAGGTCAAAAAAGTACGACGTCCACGTCGTCGGCTGGTGTTCGCTCACGCTCGCAATGATCGGAATGTACTTGGACGCGTACGTTGGGTCCAAGAGCGTGAGGCTCCGGCCCGTCCACTGGACCTTCCCGAGCAGCTGGAGCACGAGCAGCACGCCGCCAAAGCCAACGACGACCGCACCAGCGCCGACGAGCACGAGCCGCCGGAACGACGCGGCCGAGATGTACTGCCGCAGCCAGTCGACAAACACGTAGACTTGGAGCAAGACAAACACGCCGTGTGAGCCCGCGCACTCGGCCTGTTTGATCACGTTAAAGCCGACGAACGGCACTTGCATCGCCATCAGCGACCCGAGCGTGTAGAACGTCGAGTACGCAATGTACAGCCGCGGCGAGTAGCGGCCAGCAACGAGCATCACGAGCACGTAGATCGGGATCATGTTGATGATAAACACGTAGCCGCCCCACGCTGCGACCATGTAGAAGTACGCGAGCGCGCAGCTTGCGGACCAGAACATCGAGCCCGTGTGCACGGCTTTGACCCACAAGTAGAACGTGAAGATCAGCGCAAAGATCGCGACGCCTTCGTTGTCGTACGACCCGCCAACGGACCGCGAGATGTACGATGGCACGATGCCAGCAAACGCAGCAGCCAACAGTCCCGCGCTCGACCGTTTAGTGACTTCTTTCGTGAGCAAAAAGCTCGCGATCGCTGTGTTCGCTGCAAAGATCGGCGCGAGGAACACGCACGTGTTGCGCACGTTGATCGAGATGTTGAGCAGGTTGAGCGCCCAGTACACGAGTGCTGCTGTGTACATCAAGCCAGGATAGATCGTGCCACCGATGATGCGCCCAAGTGGGTACCACGCGCGGTCGTCGAACCAGTCGAGGAACTCGAGGAAGCCCTCGGACGCGAGGTACTTGGTCGTCCGAAAGTTAAAGTACGGGTCAAACTCGTGGATGACCTAAGGACGTATGGACATGTGGAAGTGAGTGGCTGGCTGTAAGATAAGTACGAGTGACGACACGTATGCCAGCGTACCGATTCGTAGCGCACGACTGCAAAGAGACGGACAGCAAACGACATGAGGCAGATCATGCCGAGGATCGCGTACTTGGCAATTGGCGCAAGGACGCTCGATTCGTCCTCAATGTCGTGCGGGCTGTCGAGGTTCACGCCAAAGATGAGGTTTTCATCGATCTTCTTGCTGCCGACTGCAAGTGAAGCGTCATGGTGAACATGGTGGTGGTGCGACGCAGCATGCGGCTGTGCAGTGGCGATTGGAGTCGGCGCGTGCGCTTCGTCCGTCGAGTCTGCGAGCTTCTTCTTCGACTTGGTCTTGCTGCTGCTGGGCGGCGCCATGGTCGCTGCTGCTGCTGCTGCTGGCCGTCAGACGCTCTCTCCTTACTGCTGCTGCTGCACGTGAAGAGCGATCGAGCTTGCTGCTTTGAACGAGCGTTGAGCACGTGGCAAGATCTGCGTTGATGTGTGAGAGGTGAGGGGGAGTTGTATAGAAACTGTCTATGAGCATACAAACGCCAAGCTAAATGTGTATGACAATAACATACTACTGAGATAGGCTTATACTCTACACAATTACGTATTTGCCCATTGACTCACAATGACAACCTGTAAGTCAAAAGATGTATTCCAGAAAGTCACAACAATACATACAAAACGACTGTGTGGATTGGACACACACAACCAGTATGGTGATACGATTTTCAGGTCCAAATGCAAATGTGCAAAATTGGTATTTTGAAAAACACGCGAGCAGATTCGAGAGGGTTTGATCGCTCCTGGAAAATCAATGGCTGCGGCGCACGAAGGCGCTTGGCGCCGACACAAGCGCTCATTTGCTACTGTCCAAAGCAAGCAGGAAAGGTAAGAGACTCGGAGCGCAATGGCGCCTCATGGCGATGGGATGTTGTAGCAGCCTGCTTGCTTGACCACTCGTGTGACTGTACACGGGCGGCAAGCAGCGCAAGCAGCTGCCAGCGCTGTTGTCCGACGCAGCGTCTTCTCTTTCCTCCTCCTCCTCCTGAGCGCGACTTCCCGAACGCGCCTTCGATCGGGCTGCTGCAGCGCAGGACAGCTCTCCCGGCCCCAGATCGACTCGCACATGCGCCATATTGCGTCGTCTAATCGCGATGTATTGCACCACCAGACTCGGCGTATGCATCGTCGATCGAACGTGCAGCAATCTGTGCGCTGCGCATCGAGCCAACAACAACCAGCAGCTCCAACGTCACAACCGCCACAGCACGCAGCTCAGAGCGTGTATACCAGTCGACGAGTGACGTCGACGTCTGTCCGACAGATCTGCGCAAATAGCACCATCCCCAGCACGTGCAGAGTTGCATTGGCGCAGATACGGTTGTATCGCCAACAGCATCTGCAGCACGCACGACAACCTAGCGCGCATGTCGACCGATAGACACAGACGCAGCACTTGCGTGCGACAGCGATGACGACAGGAGTGTTTGAGAGGAGAAAGGAGAGACGCATGCTGCGTCCAAGACATACAGCGCTGCTATCGCTGCGCATCAACCGAATGCGCGACTGGATGTGCTCACACGCGTGCGCTTCACCTGTTGCCTGTGTGCTTCCCGAATAGCCCGTCACGATGACCAACCTCCAGTACACCCACCCGCGCAACTACGGCAAGGACTCGCGCCACTGCCGCGTGTGCCACACGACGCGTGGCCTCATCCGCAAGTACCACCTGGACATGTGCCGCCGCTGCTTCCGTGAGCGCGCGACGCAGATCGGCTTCGTCAAGGTGTGTAGTCGATTTGACTGGCGTTATGTATGGGGCTTTATGAGCATGACGTCGACCTTGACGCTGACGCTCTTTCGTGTCTGTTTATCTGCGCTACTACGCTACGTCGCGTATACAGTACCGTTAAATTCTTATTGGTCGTCGCGGAGGCTCGCCAATGCGCAAGGCAGACGAGGAGACGAGAGCGCTCGCTGCTTCCCGAGTCGCACTGGATGCGCCACGCCGATGGGGGATCATGATGCTAGACATGCGAGGACACGAGTCAGTCGCTAGTGGATCGGCGCGGTAGTTGGTGCGAACTGCTGCTTGCCGATGAATCGAACGTGACTGATTCGCAAGCACATGATGGCGTTGTTGTTGTAGTCGTCATGCTCGTGATGGAGTCTGTGATGTGTGCGTCGTGTAGTGTGTTCGATGAGGTCGGCAATGGAGCTGGTGCAGCGCGAGAGCTCTAGTGAGCCCTAAAGCTGGTCATTCCTCAGAGCAGATGCGCTATGATATAGTGTGTCTCGTGGCGCCGTGTTTATAGATGCACTCGCTCTCTCGTCTAAGCAGATACATGCATGCGCACACGCATGCGCAGTCTTGACAGTGCTAGCCATACAGCTGACTACTCGCCTTGCCATCGCATGATGCCATCCATCCACAGAACGTTGCGATCCTCTTGGTTTTCTGAAATATCTAGATTTCGTATCTATTTTTCATAAAACGCCGATCTTCTGCATTTTCGTGCTGGTTGCAGCGGCTGCGACTGTCAAAGCAGCACCGCCCGCTAGTCCGCAACGACGACGACGACGCGCGGAAGCTGCTGCACGAGAGCGAGCACTATGCTTGCGTGTGCGCAGGTGCCATCACGATGGCGTTTCACGCCTGCACTGTTGCTGCTGCTCTTGCTCATACAACTGGTCGCGCACGACCTGCTTCGCGCTGTCAGCGCATATGAGCTTGACATGGAAAGCGACGCGAGCTTCGCCATGCTCGAGCCCGAGCCGCCGCAGCTCACTGCAAGTGCAAGCATGCGCGCGTCGATGGGTCTCTCGATCGAAGTGCCGTCGCGGCAGCAGCGCGACGCACTTGTGACCGAGAGCCCAGCGCTGCTGCTTGCACGGAACCACCGCAGCGAGCGGCTGTTCTCGCTCGATGCACATGACGGCATTGCGCACGTCGACGGCCGCGGCCGCACCGACCGCCCAAGCGGGATCTCAATCACACGTGGTTTACCGCTCACTGCAAGCGGGTTGTCGCACGCATTTGACTCGGACAAACGGTTCCCAGTCGACGCGACGGCGCTCGCGTTCAGCCCAACAGAGCTCGACATGGGCACGCTCGTGACGTGCGAGCCCGTGCTGTGGTACGTCGACATTGAGAACTGTGGCTCATCGGCTGTGCGGCTCGACAGCATCGAGTTCACGCGCGAGGGCTTTGAGCTCACAACGCGCGTCGCGAACGCGGTTCTCGAACCGGCAACTCACGCGACCGTCGAGTTCCTCTTCACGCCGAGCGTGCAGGTACCAGAGTACGAGGCGTTCATGCGCGTGTTCACGTCGTCCGGTCAGTTTGCTCTGCGGATCACAGCAGACGTCACGATACATCCGCTCGGTGTCGAAGGCGTCCGTTCGATCGTACCTGTCGCGACTGAGCTGCGATCTGCGCTCGTGCTACACAATCCGTTCGAGACGTCACTGCGCGTACTCGACGTGTTCACTCGCGACCCAATCGGGTCGCTTTCACTGCCGTCAATCAGCAGCAGCAGCGTTGCGACAGCAGCCGATATAGACATGTCGCCAGCTATGGACATCGGTGGCATCTGGGACGTCCCACCGGGTGCGACGCGCACAGTCGCGGACTTTACGATCGCGTCCGACGCGCCTGGGCTGTTTGTCACGTATGTGCGTGTGCGAACGACGCGCGCGCAGCCGCTGGTCGCGATTCCGTTTGTCGTTGAAGTCGTTGCGCCTGGCGTGTACGTCGAGCCGAGTCTGGTGCACCTCGGCGTGCTTACAGCGTTTGACGCCGCGCGCGACGTGGTCGTCGACGTCTTCAACGCAGCCGACGAACCGTTCGAGGTGCTTGGTGTTACAGTCTTGGATGCGACGCGCTTGAACGTGAGTGTCACGCTGCTTGGACCTGCTGTGCTGCCGCCCAAGACGCGCGTGCGTCGTGCATTGCGTGTTGAGGTAGTCGATTTGAGTGATGGTGACAACAGCAGCAGCAGTAGCAGCGAGTGCGTCGCTGTGCTTGCGCTGCAAACGAACTCATCGGAGACCGCCGACCTCGAGATCGGCGAGTTGCGGCTCACGGCGACGCAGCTGCACGGCGCGATCGCGTACGCATTCAACGACACGCTCATCGGCGTTACGAGTCCACTCGCTGATGCGTTTCTCCGTGACGACGACAGTGGCGACGTGAACGCAACCGAGTCGCTGCTGCACACAGTCGCGCCAGTCGCAGACAGCATGGTCGTCGTAGCTGGCACCTCCATACTGCGCACACTACAGCTGCGCAACGAGTACAACGTGCCGCTCGAGCTCGAGCGCGTGTATGTCGATGATAGCGATGCAGACGTCGTCACAATCGAGCGTTTTGAGCGCAGCGTCACAGCGAGCGGTGCGACTTGGGACAGCAACATCGTGCTGCGCGTGACGCCATCGCGTCGCGCTGACGCGTTTGGCGCAACGCGCGTCGTTGTCGTGCACGTCGAGACGGACTTCGTGACGGTGCGCGTGCCAATCTACGTGTTCCATGGCGTGTTGGCGCTCACGACGTCGCTTGACGCGGCTGCAACGAACGTGAGCGCTGGGTACGCGGCCGTGCAGACAGCATCCAAAGCCAAAGCCAAAACTGCGGGTCGCAAGCCGCCACGTACATGTCTACCAGTTGCCAACGCTTCCGACTCGACGACAACAGATCGTAGTGTGAAGTTCTGTCGCACTGTCGCACTGGACGTCGGGCGGCTCTCGCGCTTTGGCGTGCGCAACATCGCACTGAACCTGAGCAACACGAACCCCGTGGCTGTAGCCGTAACGCTCGCAAGTCTCAAACGCAGCCGACTGTACGATCTGACGGTCCAGACGCAGCTTATTGAGGCGTCGGACGTCGCAGTCGAGGTCGCTGCTGTCGGCCGCAGCTGGTCCAACGCCGCGCAGAACACAACGATGCTCGACAAGCTTGCGACACGGCGCGACCCGTCATCTGCTGCTGTCAACGTTAGCAGTCCGAGCAAGCCGTCATCGTCCTATACCGACACCGACACGAACACTGTTGTCGTACCGCCAGGCTATACGCTCACGCTGCAGCTCGGACTCACAGTGCGCGACGTTGCGCTCGGCCACTTTGACAAGTTCCTGCTCACGCTCGAGACGCCGTTCGAGGTCGTGCACGTGCACGCGTCGTTCGAAGGCGTCGCCGGTGCAATCTGGCCGCGCGAGCGCGAGATCGTGACTGCACCGCTGTTCCCAGGTGCTGAGACGCTGCTCTCGCTAAAGTACGAAAGCTCGTTCGACCACGACGTCGCTGTCGAGTCGATCACGTACACCGAAGCGTCAGCGAACCTCGCGTCTGTGAGCATCGCCGTACCTGCTCGCAGCAACAGTAGCGATCGCGAAGATGCGGACGTTACGGTACTGTTCACGCCGACGTACAGTGCCGCGTGCCGACGCAGCAAGTACCTCGCAGACTGCGCCGTGCCGCGTCTCGCTGCGATCGCGCACATGCATCCGCTCACGGACTTTGGCGCGCTCGTGTCGCCGCACGACATGCTCCAGTTCGAGCGGCGGCAGTTTGCGTGGCGCGAGATCGAGCGCGGCGACGTTGCTGGTACTGGTGTTGGCGGAACGCGCCACGAGCTCGTTGCGACTGTGACGCTCCATACGGCGCTCATGACGGCCGCGCCAGTGCGCATCGTCGCGCCGCTCGTGCGACCGTGCGTGACGACTGCAAACCTGTCGGTTGCGTATGCGACGTACGCGTTTGCGCTCACGCGCGTGGGGTCCCGTGCACAGCTCCGTGTGCACGTGCGCAACCCGAGCAGCCGTGCGATCGACATGGAACTCGCAGTCGGCGAATACGAGCGCGCGCTGTTCCATCGGTGCGCTGCGACCGTAACGAGCGCTGCGTGTCAGCGCGAGTGGGAAGCCGCTGTGCGCGCTGCTGCTAATAGTTCGGATGACAACAATACGGTTGCGCCACTCTTTGTTGCGAGCCGCGTCGTGCGCGTCGGTGTCGGCGCGACTGCTGAGCTCGGACCCGTGCACTTCTTCCCGGCGCGCGCGCCGCTGACGCTCGAGACGCGGCTGTTTGTGCGCAACTCGCTCACGCACATCGAGCCGGTCGTGCTGCACGCGCAGAGTGGCGTCGGTGCGCTCGCACTGCACGTTGTCGATGGCCGTTCGAACGCTCGTGCGGCAGTGGACGGAGCGGTCGACAGTGTGCGCGCAGCAGCGACGACGATCGCGTTCAACGTTACGTCGACCGACGCTGCGACACTTGGCTGTGGTGCGCGCGAGCAAACGCTTGAGCTCCGGAACGTCGGGAGCTTTGATTTGCGCGTCGAGCGCGTGCGATTCGTGCGTGACCGTCGCGATGACGACACTGCTGTGCCATTTGCTGTGCGTATCGACCGCCAGCAGCGCAGTGACTCGAGTGCTGACACCGACACCGATACCGACACCGACACCAACGCCGACACTTCGCTGGTCTTTCCGCCGGGCGAGAGCGTGACAGTGCGCGTCGTGTACGTGCCCGACTGCTTTGTGCACCGCACGACACGCACGCTCGAAGTCGTCGCAGACGGCGCGACGCACCGCGTGCCAATCGTCGCGCTCGTGAGCCACGCAGCTGCGTTTGCGTGTCTGCGTGCGCGTGCACCGGCTGCACTCGTTGCGTTTGCACGTTTGCAGTGGGCGGTTGTGGCCATCGCAGCGCTGCTGCTTGTCGTCTGGAGCGTCTACGTCTGTGTCGCTGGTGTCTGGGCGCTGCACCGGCGCGAACTGGCGATCCGTGCTACTGTGGAGCTTGCAAGCCACGAGAGCGAGTCGCTCAGTTCCACAACGTCGGCGATGGCGCGGCCAATTGCGATCGAGACCGACGACGCGACGCAGCGGCTGCTCGATGAGCTACAAGCGAGCGCGTATGCGCCAGTGGTGCGCGTAGAGACGCCGACCGTGACGCGACTGTTGCTCGAGCGGCAAAAGCGCGCGGTGCTCGCAGCAAAGCGCGAAGCCAAGGCAGTCGTCTCAGCACCAGTCTCAGCAGTGACACCAGCGCCAGTCTCAGTGGCGACACCAGCACTAGTATCCGTGTCTATACCAACACCGGTTCCTATACAAACATCGATTCCGACACCGGCACCTGCTCCAACTCCTGCTCCGATATCGACACCAGTGGTGCTTCATCAGGCACCGTTGCGACCTCAGCAGCAGATGCCAATACCACTGTCGATTGTCACTGACACAAAAGCACGCGCAAAGGCACCTTCAGCTCCAGTTTCAGCGCCTCCAGCTCCAGCTCTAACAACACCACTAACGCCGATGAAGAGCTCCTCTGAGTCCAAGCGGCAGCCACTAGCACGAGCAGCAACAGCAATTCCAGCAGCGACAGATTCGGCGACAGTGCCTGTAGCGTTGACAGCGTCCAAGTCGGCGCCACCTGCATCAATGCGAGCAGCAAAGGCCACGTCTGCAGCTCCAGCAATGAACGCGATGCAGTCGCGCTCTGGGTTGCCACAGTCGGTGGCGAAAGCGAACGCGAACGCGACAGCGTCACAGCAGACAAAACCAGCAACGCGATCGACTGTCACGTCGTCGTTAGCTGCGCCTGCTGTGAGTAAAGCCACTCGAAGTGATGCGCGTGCGGCATCAGTACCTCAGTCCGTGACGCCACGCGCCACCAAGATCCGGCGAGCCGTGTCGACTAGCGCTGCTACAACAGTCGACACAGCGAAAAGCACGCTTGTCACCAACACTACCACTACCATTTCTGCTGCAGCTGCTATGGCCACCAATGAAGCTCGAGGCAGCGGGAAGCGCAAGTCCGAGACGCTCGGCGTTGCGCCAGCAACAGCAGCAGCAGCGTCATCACCGCGACTGGCCACGTCACGACATGCGAACATCGCTACGCCAATAACACCATCGGAGTTGCCACTCGCCAGTGTCGAGACAGACAGTTCGATCGCGAGTAGCGCCACGCAATCAACGACGACGCTGCCTACAGCTAAACGCGTGGCGCGACCGAGTAGTAGCAGCAGCAGTCGCGGACGACATGCAGTGCTCCAGGAGCGCGACGTTCGTCTCGCACAAACAGGACACGCGTCGCTTCGCAGCTCAGTCGCTACGGCACCAGCACCAGCAAGATCAGCACCAGCAAACATGCTTGCAAACGGACTCACAAATTCGATAAACTCGCCATCGACAACGACCGTGTCGTTCGACTCGGACGCGTCCAAGGCGTTGCTGTCCAAGCGCCCTGTCGACGAGTCGGCAAACGTCCACGACGACTTCTTTCGTTCGCGGACGTTCGAAGCGCCGTTCAGCGGCGCTTTCGGTGCAATCGGCAAGCGCTCCAATGCGAGTCGCAATGGTGATGGCAGCAGTGCGCCCGACAGTCCAGACAGCGACGCTGTGCTGGTCGAGCGCTTTGCGCTGCCGTCGCCAGTTGCTCCTACTGCTGCAGTCGCTGCTGCGTCGAGCAGCTCGGTCGACGCGATCGATGACGACGACGACTGGAGCGACCTGTACTTTGACTCGATCCGGTCCGAGATCGGGCGTCTTGTTGCGAGTAGCAGCGACAACTGTAGCAACAACCGACAGCGCGAGCTCCCGACCGGCTTTGCAACGCTCCATGGACCGCGTCAGCTCGCTGAGCCGCGCTCGTTTGGCTTGGATGCAGTGGCGTCTGTGTCGACGCCACCAGCAGTTGTCACGTCTACAACAGTCAAGGCCGCACCGCCAGGCTTTACGTCGGCAGACGCGAACCCGTTCGAGTCGCGCGTAGCGTTTGAGCGGCTCCGCAGCGCAGCAGCATCGCCATCGAGCGCAGCGCTCGCTGCTGCTGCTGCCGACGTACCGGCATCGCCTGCTGCAGCTGCAAGCAGCAGGTTCGCGTTCGCCAGTCGCCTGTCGCTGTTTGGTCCGTCGCTGGCACCATCGTCGCAGGCGTTTGGTGCTGTCGGCAGCACGGGCGACAGTGTTAATGGTCCAGCAGCTGCAGTGCACAGCGAGTGGGCGCCGCTCGACTCGGCCCGCGCCTCGAGCGCGCTCGCGAGTCTCGGCGGCGTCGAGCTTCTGCCATCAGCAGCGATGGCGACTGGCGCTAGCGCTGCGGGATCCACACCGACCGCATCTTCTTCGTCGTCGGCGTCGTCATCCTTGTAGCTTTGCTGTTGACACCAAATACGCACAGCAGATTTGAGAAGCTGCGTGCGTCACACAGTGGTGTGTGTTGACTGATGAAGCGAGCAGAGCAGTGGGGCAGAGCGAACGATAAGCGACTGAGCGGATGAAACTTCTGTCTCGATCAATCCTTCGTCTGTCTGTCTGTCTTCATTGTTCACATCATCTAGCGTCGTCTTCAAGAGGACGCAGAGCTTGTGACTCGCTGTGCGTGTGCAGATGAAATCGCGCGCGCATGCACATTTCCGAGCACTACTTCAATCAAAAGGTTCAGCCAGCTCGCCTTACATTTTGCGTACAAGCGAATGTGTAAATTGCGAACAGATCTGAGAAAGTTGCAGTCGAACTTAACTGAACTCAAATCGTACATCTGAGTTCATCTCATTTCAAGATCCGCAGCTTTGTACAAACACAAACGAAGCAAGCATGGCAGATCGGATCGCCATGCAGCTGTCCACTCGTGTTCCCAGGTATCGGCATCGATGTGTTCTCTTACTTGAAGGAAGCCGCGCGCGACATGCATGACAGCAAGGCTATGTGTGAGCAAGTGATCGAGCGCATCGCGTTCCTCTGCGACCAAATCGACGCGATCCAGGACACCTGCATGCTGGAGAGCAACAACGTGCTGCAAAAGCTTGCGACGACGATCAAAGCTTTTCGCACAACCATGACGGAGCATAGCAGTAAGAGCACGATCAGGCGGTACATGGCGCGCCACGACATCGTAACGCAGATCACAGCGTTCTACAGTGCGCTCGATGAGATCGCACTGCTGCTGCAGCTCTTGACTGTCGCCGAGATCAAGCAGGTCCGGCAGGAGTTCGAGGAGAAGAGAGTAGAGTACGCAGAAGTTACTGCTGAACTCCTCGGCAACACGCGCGCACTACTGAACGAGTACAGCGGTCGCAACTTCCGCGAAGTGCTGCTTGACATGCAAGCTGCAATCAAGGCGAACAATGAAGCCACCAGCGACGCTCGACGCTTCACACCAGACGATATCCGACGCATGCAGCAGACAATGGACGCGATGGCTACACAGTCTAAAAGGCAGACCCCAGAGCTGCCGACGTGTTACATCTCAAGTGACGATATCAAGTGTCCTGTCGAGCACTTCGACATCGGCACGTACAGCTCGATACACCGTGGCACGTGGAACGGCGCATGCGTGGTAATCAAGAAGCTGCATTTGCCGGTAAACGGTCTGTCGAGCGCGAGGTTTATCGCAATGTGACTGACTATTATGCGATCAACAGCTTCAAGCATCTATTGCGACTCTTTGGCGTCAATCACGTGGCCTCGCCGCCGTTCCTCGTGTGCGAGGACGCAACTGGCGGGAACTTTGTGAGGTACTTTGGTATCGCGAACAACATGACGCGCTTTCTGTGGCGTCGCTTCTATGAAGCAGCGCTCGGACTGGCGCAGTTGCACTCGAATAAGATGACACCGCCTACACCCGCAGCGTCGAGTAGGTGAACAAGTGGCGCAGCGATGAACCGAAGCAGCGACGCAAGTGGGACGCGAGCATACCCCAATTCAACTGGTGCGAGGCGTGCGGCTGCGAGAACCCACTTGACAATCGGC
>JAADWX010000718.1:0-15572 GCA_023336405.1 Globisporangium echinulatum | reverse complement strand
GCCTGTGGCCGCTCGTGTGTCGAACGGCATATCGCATCACAAGTACGCCGTATTGGACAACCAAACCGTTCTCGACGGCTCATTCAACTGGACTGTTGCCGCTACGCTCCACAACCGAGAGCACATCTCGCTGCACAAGTCTCGTGACATGGCAGCCGAGTTTGGGGACCACTTCAGTGTAAGCTACATTGAAGTGGCTGCAGCGAACAAACAGAATGAGTAACACGATAGCATGATAGTTGTTCGCTCTGTGTCTTCAAGTAGCTGCTAGTTGCTTGTGCTGTCGTCAAAACAAAGCGAGCCAATCGAGCTGATATATCAAGCCACTCGAGCCGCACGAGCCGATCGAATACAGAACGATGGTCAGTCGGTCGTGTATGGAGATCGATCGAATATCGATCGAATGCTCTATGAAAAAAAGTCGCAGTCGGTCACAGATGCCCCAGTAAGCGCACGCAGGCTCTACGCCTTTGTCGTTGTCGTCGTTGCTGCTGCTGCTGCGTTGAGCGGCGGCTCGGCACTGAGCGATCCGAGGTGCACGCCCTGGATCGGCGTCGCATCAACAGTCTTGTCGCCAGTATCATTCTGCTTGGCATTATCATCGATACCACCAACGAGTCATCAGTCCCAAGATCCTGGCAGTCGTACACCCAAGCACCCACAGTCTAATCCATCGCCACTCAACGCACCGCTGTTGCTGCTCCTGCGTGCAATGGCACAGGCAATGGCGTGTCGGCCACGGACGGCTTGAACGTGTTGTTCATGGCGCGCCCGGCGTGGCCGCCGCCAAGGTACAGCGGTAGCGACGCGAGCGGAATGCCGTGGTTCTGCGCTGTTTGGAGAAACGTCGCCGTGTCTTTGCACACCTCGATCTTCTCGCGCGTCTCGGGGTCGATCAGTCCCGCGATGACTTTCCACGCACCGTAGAACACGAACGGCGCGTTGATCACGTACAGCCGCAGGAGCGTCTCGGGGTAGTAGTGCTGCCCGACATCAAAGATCGGCTGATGGATATTGATGAGCACGTCAGCACATATGTCCATGTACACTATACACACACACATTCAAGCTCTGCGTGTACATACCTTGAGGTAGTTGATGACCGACCGCGAGACGTGCTTCATGCCGAGGCCTTTGAGGTCGACGATGCAAATGTGTTTGTACACGCGCGCGTTGCGGCGCAGCGAGATCGCGGCTTTCTCCCACTGGATGCGCTCCATGTACTGCACGCGGTGCGGCAACAGCGCGTCGATGCGCGCAAAGTGCGTCTCGAACGCGTCGAGCTGGATGTCGGCGATGCGGTCGACGGCGACGACGTGGCCGCCCGTGTCTTCGCCGTAGAGCTGCGTGGGCCAGCAGTCGAAAAACACTTTGCTACGGTCCAGCTCGCGCAAGAGGATCGTGTCGGCATTATGTGCAGCGCGCCACGTGAGGATGCGCTGCGCCTCGGTGAGCGTCACTTGCAAACGATTCTTCTTGTGCGCACGGAACGCACGCGCCATGCGGATCTTAAAGTCTTCGGTGCACGCGTCGCCATGGGCAGCATGGAGCGCGTCGTAGAACGGCTGGTCCTCAGCGCTCAGCGGTTGGCTTTGTTCGTTCGTCATGATGCTATGGCGCGATCGAGTCGGCGAGTGTGGAAAGAGCGACGGAACGGCTTCGAGCGACGTGTGCTGAAGAGTGTGGTGAGTGTGCGCGCTGCAGGTCAAATGTACGAGTGCTACTACTGGTGAGCGATCGCTTGGTGTGCAGCGTTGTGCAACAATTGATGCCTATTTCCGATCTATGGGACGATGCAGCACCAACGTCCTTGAAGCTCGAAAGGTCGCACAGCTATTTATAGAATATAGGTATTGTTCCAGACCAACTGGTACACTGTACCAATCGCTTGCACAGGTTGTTTGACGCCAGTCGTCACGTGAAACGTCGTTGCAATTTTCCACAATCACAGCCGCACGCAGCACATGTAGAAGATCGTATCCATGCGTGCATGCGTGCATACATGTGTGCGTTCTTCGACAAGATACAAACAGGCGCTGCATGTATTTCGTTCAAGCGTGCCAGCAACTACTACAGTAGCTACGCAAGCTGATCCATTCGCCTGCCTGTTTCATCAGTCGGATCTCCACGTCACCGACGCATCTACACGCTGTCACGCGCGACTGCAAGTGCTCGACGCGACTGTAATCGCAACCCTGACGCTCTACAGCCGCGTGACCTCCCAGTCCTCGACCGTGCGCTCGAGCACGTCCTCGGGCGCGGTGTCAAACACGCCAGTCTCTTGTCGTCGCGGGTTGTGCCGCTCTTTCAAGACCTCCGGCTTCGGGATGATTGTCCCGGTCTTCTTTGACACGCGGACCTTCTCGCCGTCGTCCGTGAAGCGAATCGCAATGCGCGTTGGCTTGCTACACGTGTGTGAGTAGCGACCATAGAGAGGATACATACACGCATGAGTGTGTGTGAGACCAACCCTTCGCTAGCTCCAGACTGACTGGTTGGTATAACAACGTATGTGTATACAGCAGAGACGCACCCGATCGATGGATCCACGAGGTTCACGTTGCTGTAGTGGATCGGACCAGGCGACAAGTACGCGCGACCAGGCGCGACGGGCGTCGACTTGACGTACCGCGAGTGCTGCGCATGCGAGAGAGAGAGCGCGTGTGTCAGTGCATGTTGCTGCGAGTGTACAGTTTCATAAGGATATGTGATATAAAGTGCATTGACGCACCATGTTGATGTTCTCGACAATGACCTTGTTCTGGTCACGGATGACGCTCACGATCGACCCCTGTTTGCCCTTGTGCGGTCCATTGACGACCTCGACCTGTCAGGCAGAAGTATGCATCGTACGTGTAGATGTGCGTGAGTCATTCCGTTGCATATACCATTGATTGCACAGCGCGAGTGCGCGCAACGCATGCTGCGAATGGCGATGCAGATGCTTCAGTGCGCTCGCTGGTGCATGCGCATCTTGGCTCTGCATGCTCATGTACGCACACATGTCCACATTTACGCAAAATGCAGCGAGTACGTACGAGGTCGCCACGCACGACGTGCCAGTTGTTGATGAGATCGATGGCCTTGGACTTCCGGCGCGGGCCGCGACGGAACGCGAGCGGGATGCGGGTTGCCATGGTCACTGAACGCGCTTGCTTGCCTGCTCTGCTCGTCGCTTTGCTGCTTGTTTGGTGTGGTTGTTGGCTGGCAGCTGAACGTCGTAGCCGTCCAATGTGAGCCTCAGTGCAGTCTGTCAAGTATACAAATTGTTATATACATTTGTATCAGACAGATTACTCTTGCTGCAAATATGATTGATGGAAAACCTCATGAAGAGTGATAAGCCTCGATATTTGACAATCGAAACGCATAACAACACGAGTCGACAGTATCAGGCTATATCAGTCGCGATACACAGCAAAGCGTTGTTGCGCTGTCTAGTCTCACGAACGCTATTTGTTGTGCGCCACTAGAAAAGTCTCGCGCTAAGCTCGGTCTTGCTGCGAAAAGGGAGGAATCTGTGGCAACCACCGCCCTACTGCCAAGCGCGACCCACGTGCTCCCGCAGAGCCATCCGCACCAGCAAGCAGCAAGCAAGCGACCAAGCATCAGCAGCACCCACCCATCCATCCAGCACTAGCACTAGCATCAACATGTCGGACGTCGAGGTTGCATCGGTGCCCAAGGCGCCAAAGGCGTCCAAGAAGACGAGCGTCGACGTCGACGCTGCTGGCGCGCCGCCTGCACCAGAGGATGTCGCGGCGATGTTTGACCTGAGCCTCAAGAAGAAGAAGAAGACCAAGAAGGTCAAGAAAGAGGTGCGTTTGTATGTGCATTAAGGCGTCACGTATGTGTGTGTGTGCTGCCAAGCGCACGTCCATCCATTTGGATCACTCATGCTCACATGCACATGTGACTGCACGCCTGCTACACACAGAAGAAGGAGGGCGACGCCGACGAGTCAACTGACGCCTCCACAACCACCAGCAGTGCAGCTGACACAACCAGCAGCTCAGCGTCCGTGCTCGTGCAGGACCCTGCGACGTACTCGTACAAAGACGACTTGCTCGCGCGCATCATGGCGAAGCTCCACGAGAACAACCCGGAGCTGACGGACCGCAAGCGCCACACGATGAAGCCGCCGCAGCTCATGCGCGTCGGCACGAAGAAGACGCTGTGGGTGAACTTCCAGGAGATCTGCCAGATGATGCACCGCAACCCCGAGCACGTGCTCCAGTTCACGCTCGCGGAGCTCGGAACTGAAGGTTCGATCGACGGGAACCAGCGCCTCGTGATCCGCGGCCGCTACGTCCCAAAGTACATTGAGAGCCTGCTGCGCAAGTACATTACCGAGTACGTGTCGTGCCAGATGTGCCGCTCGCCGAACACGACGCTCACGCGCGACAGCGTTAGTCGGCTCTACTTTGTGCACTGTCAAGACTGCGGCTCGTCGCGTTCGGTTGCTGCGATCCGCTCGGGTTTCCACGCGGCGACACGCGCCGACAGACGAGCGGCACGCAAGTAGGTCGTCGTTATAATCGCTGGGTAGGAAGCGTCGAACGACAGGCAGGACAAGGACAACGACAGAAGCAACGCGTTGTCGTGAAGAGAGACGCAGTTGCATGGGACAAGAGAGAGAGAGCGTGTATGTGGCGCGTGTGCTGTGGTGCTTCCCATCCAATGCACGAGCCGCTTGTGTCGCACGCGTTCGTTTTGCGTTGGTTCGTGTCGTCACCACCTGCCGTTGGTCCATTGGCGGACGGACGTTGTGGAGCGGGGCTCTTGGCCAACACTCAGGTTGCATGACAACCAGTGGCGACATGCAAAGGCAATGATGGAGTGCAAGTGTCTATTGTGTGTGTCTCTCTCGGTACGTGCATCATCGTCAGTATCGACTCGTTGGTTGGTCATCATCGGTCGGCTTTGGCCGCTCACGCACGACGCGATTCGACTCGACTTGCTCCCTACCGCGAGATCGTGATGTGGCGCTCGAGACCCTCACCGACGCTCTTGTGCGCGAGTCCGAGGCGTTCAGCGCAATCGTGTGCGAGCAGACGCTCAAAGCCGTTCAGGTTCGCGTCGAGGTGCAGTGGTGCTGCGGTGTTCGATTCAGCATACGCCTCGATCTTCTTTACGAGCGAGTGCGAGCTGCCAGTCGAGATGCCCGGTGTCGCACTGCTGCTAGTGCGCGCAGCGACACGCTTCACAGGCGCTGGTTTCGCTACAGGAGCCTTTGCTACAGGCGTCTTAGCCTTTGGCGCTGCAATGCGCGGCTTCTCGTCTTCATCGTCGGATGAGTCACTCGAGTCGCTCGAGCTGCTAGCTGCGGCAGCAGGTCGCGACGTGACTGGCGCTGACTGCGTCATCGGCATCCGCGGCTTCTCGTCGTCGTCGTCCGAGTCTGAGTCGCTCGTTTCAGACGTCGCTGCCGATGCAATAGGCTTTGAAGCAGCGACGGCATTGCGCACGGGCGCTGCGAGCACAACTGGCCGTTCGTCCTCATCGTCATCGCTCGACTCGGAGCTGATGTCATTGCTGCCATTAGCTGCTGCTGCGACGACCGGCGCGACCGACCGCAACGCCTTGAGCACTGGCGGGTCGTCATCGCTTTCGTCCGACGAGCTACGATCAACATCCATCGACTCGGCCGGGATCTGTTCGTCCTCATCGGCAACATCATCGTCATCTGACTCGGACTCGGACTCGCTCGTGAGGTCGTAGCGCGGCACGCTGTCGATGTATGTGATCTCAGGCACAGCAGACGCCACTGCAGTAGTCGGAGCCGCTGCGGCTACGACCTTTTGCTTCTTCAGTACCGGCTCGACTGGTGCTTCAACAGCGATAACGCGTTTCGTCGCCGTCGCTTTCGGTGCTGGCTTAGCGACAGCCGCAGCGTCAGTACTGATCGCAATGCGCTCGTGACTGCGCAGGCTCTTGAACTGGTGGACGGACGAGTCACACGTCGCGCACAGCACGACCGCGCACTGCGCACACGCGACGCTCGACTCGCGCTCTTCACACTCGTCACACGGCGGGTTTGCAATGGCCACAGCAACTGGCAGTGGCGCTAGTGCGACTCGTGCGTGCGTCGACATGACTTTTGACGTATGCACGAGCGCATTGCACGCGTCGCAGTAGAGCGCGTCGTCGCACTTGGCGCACTGCCACGCTGCAGCACCGACAGCTTCACACTCGATGCACGTGCGGCTCGAGTCGGTATCAGTCGACAGCACTGGCGTCTTCGTCGCAGTCACTAGAGCAGCAGTAGCAGCCACTGCTGCCTTGGTCTTCTTCTTTGCTTTGACTGGCGCAGCAGCAATGGCAACTGGCGCGTCGTGGCGGAACGTACACGCACTGCCGCGCGTGCACAGTCCAGCAGCAAAGTACTGACACGGTCGACTGGCAAGTGGTGTCGCTGTTGTTGTCGGTGACTTCTTGGCAGTCGCACTTACGATCGTTGGGATCTCGAGCGGCTTCTTTGCTGCGGCCTTTGCATTCACGACGGCCTGCGCTTTCGTCGTGTCGACTGTCGTGTCGACCACGTGGAGGTACCTGGCGCCATACAAACAGACAAACACAAGGCGTGTGAGTGGCGGTAGTGTTCTGCATTGCAACCAGCAGCCTCAGAGCTATTGCAGCAGCAGACGACGTACTTGCAGTCGGCGCCCTGTCGACACTTGCCGGCCTGGAAGCCGCGGCACGGCCGCATGGTCTTCGTGAAGCCTTTCACGAGCGAGACGGCGATCGGTTGGCCATTCAGCAACTACAGACCGTACGACATGACACGACACGACACACATGATGAGATTGCGAGTGTGTACAGCAGCAGTTACAATCGCAGACTAGCACGTACGGCGCCGTTCGTCGCACTTGCTGCCTTAAATGCGTTGCCCTTGCGCTCAAACACGACGTGGCTAGTGTGTGGCACAGACGATTGACATTGCCAGTGGTTGTTCGTCAGTGTCGTCGCGTTTGGCCGATCGCGTCCATCAGCAGCAAAGCATCAGCAGCAGTTTCACATATGTACACATACAAACACACACACACAACGTACGCGCCACCCGAGCCGTTCATCGCGATGCGCTTGATGGGTCCGTAGGTGCGGAGCATGTTCATGAGCAAGCTCTCGGTCACAGTCGGCGCGAGCCCCGAGACCGCGACGGCCTGGCTGGTCGTGCGATCACTAGCAACCATGTTTTGTCTTCTTTATTGCTGGGCTGTGGTATACGTCGCACACGCTCTCGTTTGTGGGCTTGTTGTATCCAGTCGGTACTTGCTTATAGAGTCGTACGCACAGGCGTGCTGCGTCCTGTTCGTTCGTTTAGTGCTGCTGTGCAGCTCTTCACCGTTTTGACTGGCAGGCGACGAGCCGCGATATTAGAGGTCGTTGCTGTGTATATACTGACCTTCGTAATGACATATATAGGATTATTGTATTATAAAAGGTACCATAGACAGAGTCACAAGCAGGCAAAAGAGCAAGTGATGAACAGGTCAATGGAGGCGACGACGACGACAGCGAGCACCAGCAGCTCCGAGCGCAAGCGGAGACGCCCACACGTTGTTGCGTCATGTACTGACACACAACAGTCTCCGCGCACAAACGGCACTCTGTGTAGTCCACAACGTTCACCACCTGAAGCGAATGACGAGACTGCTGCTGATCGAGCAGCAGCAGCAGAACCAGGAGACGCATTGCCGGTCAGTGATGATGACGCAGAAGAGAAGGCTTCGCGACTGCCACACGTAGTGCTAACCGACATCAATAGCGCAGTGAACGGGCAGCAAGCAACTCGCAGTCTCGATAACAGTAGCAATGACCAGCACGAGCGCACCAGCAGCGACTGCGACGACGAGGACGACGATGTTCTCGTTGTGCTCGAGCTCGCAGATTTCAAGCACCACCCGATCTTTGACGACTGCGCCAGCATTCGTCTCGAGGTGCGTGTCTGTGTGTGTCTGTGTGTGTGTCATGACCGATCTATTCACACTGACGCTGCTGCCGACTGCTGCTGCTGTTGCGTCCTCAGGGCATTGACACAGCGTCGCCGATGCTCCACATTGGCGAGTACATGCTGTACGGCCAACTCGACGAGACAGTCGGCACGAGCTTCTTCTACGACACGAACGCACCGCCGAGTGGTGAGACCAATAAGAGCGATGGTCAAAGTGGCGCGTACACGTACGTTGGCCAGACGACGAAGAAGATCCGGTTTACGATCGCACCGCCACAGGACCAGTGATCACTGACCACGTCGTCCATTCACGCACATCCATACCAGTATACACAACCATGACGACTCGCTTCTGAACATCCATAGCCCATACAAACGCAATGGAACACTGCACAGTCATGTAGACGATGTCATTCGCGCTCCGCTCAGTCTGTATGTGTGCCTGGGCGGCTCATCCTCATCGTCCATCATGCAGCAGCAGTATAAAGGCGTCGCAGCGCAGCAGCAGTCTGTCTGCTTACTGCTATGCTACAGCCTCTGCCTTAGCGGTAGAGCTGCTCGACCGCGAGGTTGTGCGCGATCTCAAACTCCCACTTGTCGCCGTTCGCGAGCAGCTTCGCCTTGTCGTACAGCAGCTCTTCGTGCGTCTCGGTCGCAAACTCAAAGTTCGGCCCTTCGACGATCGCGTCGACGGGGCACGCCTCTTGGCAAAAGCCGCAGTAGATGCACTTCGTCATGTCAATGTCGTAGCGCGTCGTGCGGCGACTGCCGTCGGCACGCGGCTCCTATTGACAGGCAAGCCGTAAGACATGAGCGAGTGAGTGAGTGCGTCGGTCATTTGTCTCAATGGCGCTATTCAGGACAGTACGTACCGCTTCGATCGTGATGGCCTGTGCTGGGCAAATCGCTTCGCACAGCTTGCACGCAATGCAGCTGATGATCGCAGACAAGCAATGCGACACACAGCATTAGTATACACATGCGTGTAGGCACACAGACATACAGCCGCGCTATTCACGATGCAGTGCGTGACGTACCGCTCTTCGCCGCTCGGGTAGCGGCGCAGCGCGTGTTCGCCACGGAAGCGCGGGCTCAGTGGACCCTTCTCGAACGGGTAGTTGATCGTGACTTTGCGCTCAAGGTGCACTTCGAGCGCGAGCCACGTCGCGCGGAAGATCTCGCCGAGGAAGAACAGGTTCGACGCTTTCTCAACGACGTCGTTCCAGCTCGGCTTCTCGACACTGTCACTCCCGTCGTTGCGCGGCACGGGCGACGCAGCACCAGCGAACGAGCGCGACGCGAACGGCACGATCGCGTTCACGACGCCCGGTGCCGCCGTGTTCTTCTTCGCAGCAGCCGCAACCGATCGACGCAGCAGCAGTGCACTCATGTTGGTCTCGTCGTTATCGTCGTTGTCGCTCGCGTGGCTCAATAGCGCAGCTCCACACAAAGGGGAGACGACGCCAGACCGCCAGATTGCGCCACACGAGTGCCACACAACGGACTTGCCAAACTGGCACACATTTTGCCACACAACTACGCCACATCAGCATGGACCACCAGATTTAGCCGCATCAGATCCCATGAATATAATACTCATCTACAAACTACTGTTAGTAGTAACCTGGTAAGCATACCAATAATCTACATAATTACCGGTAACGACGAAAAAACACGCCAGTCATGCAAGTGTCAACTCCCTGCAAATTACGCAACAATATGATGTAGTGTATGGCTGAGTCGAAACACCTTCAATTCTGTACCAAACACTTATTATACACCATTCACAATCATCCTTTCTTCATTCATATAGTCCCGTTATACAATAACGAAAATTTGTTGCGAGAATTTACTAGTTATTTGTTGTCGAGTTTTAAGTTCACATTCGAAAAATGTAAAATAAATTACATTGATATTAATAGCCATACATGATTTTTCGCGAATCTATCATGTTAATATTCGCATAGCAAGAAAAATGTAACTGTGTTTGCCCAATGCGTGGCTGGTTACAATCACAATCATCCTGTCTTCATTCAACTAATTATGTTTCTAAAATATTGGAGATTTGGTGCAATAATTTACGAGATATTTGTTGTCGGGTTTTAAGTTCTCACAAAAGCAAATACTATTTGAATGGATAATTTCGTTCTAAATTACGTATGGGCGTGTTATGTGTGTGGGCGAGTTTTTCACTCGTTTCCTGTACCACGCTGTACCATTTTTAGAGCACGATTGGAGAATATACAGAGCATTGACTATAATAGGCATAAATGATATTATCTTAATCTCGTGTGTTAATATCCACATGGCATGAAAGGGTTGGAGGGACAGCCCAACACGTGACTGGTACTATTGAAATGTGCAGCTCTTGTGTTGGAGGGGCAGCCAAACTAGACTCTAGTACAATAGAAATTTGCTGCTTATGCACAATCGGAGGGATTTGTATTAACGCATGAGAATTTCGGCAGGTGCTTTGGTCCAAGTATCAGGGATACTGATGCGAAACATAACTTACTTTACAATGACGAAATGTATAGCATAGTTTATCTAACTATATTCGATTTCAAGGATGTACAGAGAGGTAAGACATAATGATGTCGATAGAATCGACAATACGATGTACAGTCGCTGTAATCCAAGTTCTAACCACTTATATATGAAATATCTTCGACACTTTCGACTCAGGGGGTTGTGAATCAACACCATCATCACAAGCATGACCACCAGCGCTGTATCTACATGACCAACAGTGCTGCCATGTGCCGCAAATCGTCGCCACTTTAGCATGAACCATTAGATTGTCTAACTGACAGACCAGATTTTTCTGAGACAGTTTGTGTGTTTTGTGACTTCACTTCATCTATTTTGGATGACGTTGAAGTTTTCAGTTCAATCAGCAAACCATTTTCTCGTAAATGTAAGTGTAAATTGCGCATATACAAGTTAACACATAAATTGTGTATGGTATAAAAGCCCAAACATGGACGAGCGTGATTTCGACATTTTACACAACAAATGTGCAGTCGGAGCAAACACGGTTATCGCCAATTTGATAGTTCGCTTAAGCATTGTGATCGTCATACAGCATTCAGACAATAGCACCACACTTTGGCCAGTCTATGATTGCGGATGCTTTGCTACATCGAGAAACGTGCTGCGATGATGCTGATCGTGTTGGTGTAGAGCTCAGGTATGCGGTGTAAGTCTGTACAGCGATGATGCTAATCATGTACGTGCAGCGCTCTGGAATGCGGTGTATAAAATCGAGGGTATAGTAGCACCAAAGTGCGCCAAAATGGACAAGTTCGTATGCTCGCTTTGTCACGGTATGAGATGCGCGTGTGCCGTGTCTATTTGTGACTGTTCATAGAATCATTGGACTTGTAGTTGCTGGAAGTGTGTAGTTGGCATTTAGATTCTCCACGAGCTAGCACAGAGCAGCAAACCACTAAAGCTATATTGTATATCAATCATGCTGCTTACAAGAGCTTACAATGATTGAGAACATATTTGCTATATACTTCTGGGCTTAATGACTGTACACCTTTGTAAAACTGCATCAACGCCACTCAGTAATATAATGATTACAACTTATATATCAAGACAAGTTATACTACATCCTCTGTAAACTAAATATGATATGTAGTGTATAATTGAGCAAATATAATAGTAATATTGTCATGACAAATCACAAGAATTGACTGATTATGCAAAGAATGCATGTACAGTGTTGCTAGTTCGTTTTATCGCCGGCCACGCCCATCAATGGGTTAAGGTTGCGCGGACACTGTGGCAGCAGAATACACAGGTCAAGAAAGTTGTTTAAGCTGCCTTCTTCCGTTGTAAAAGTACCGACCATAATCGACAAAATACACGACGCAAAAACACAAGCAGACATGCGTACGGGTGGAACGGGATGAATGAGCAAATGGGTCGATTTGGGTTGATTTACAGATCAGCTCCGGTTTGGGGTGTGCCAGAGGTAGTAGAAACTGGGCAGTGAATAGGGTACGGTGGACGGACAGGTTTTTGTGTGTTGGATATACGATATACAAAAATCTATATTAAACAGTTTATTGCGTATCTTCCATCACGGTATCCGATAGTAAAACAGGCAGACAAATTCGATTACGCGACGGCCGCGATAACACCTTATGCGCCAACGCCTGACGGTTGTCTTGTTGTCAGTATATTCGTACAGTTACCAGCGGCCAGGAGACCGAGCACCATAGACTGATATTTGCTTGTCACACTCACATCCCACGGTCGCCCGACGCCAGCACGCGCCACATCACATTAAGTGCGAGTAGCGCACTTGGGGGATTCAAGTGTCACAGCCCAAATTACCTTTGTGTACGTGGGGTGATTTTGCACACGGCGCAGTCTCAATTCGCAAATATAATTCGCGTCTGAGTCTTGATTCGGAGGAGGGAGATATCATGCGGAGGTACAATTGATCCCGAGACATTGGTTCTTCTGTATGTATTGCTTTCGAACTATTCAACGTAAGCGCCTCGAGATATCTTGGTTGGGCCTTCTCTTTGGTTCTTTTGGATTTTTTTGGAGTCTTCATAGAAATCTATGTCCTTCTTGAGTCGTTCTTTGCTTCTTTTGTGTTCTTGGGTATTTATTGTTGTTTGAAACATATAGGCGGGAGCACTTGGCGATCCATAAGCCAGTCACTGTGCGGATCGTTTGAGCGGATTAGGCAAAGATATGGGATACTCGTATGAAGTCGAACTGGTGATCTAGGCGGCGAGAAACGTCGATCCACGCTATCGTGCTGCGGTTGGCGTTGCTTCTTGTGCAAGATGAACAGGACACGCAGACGCACTAACTCGAACAGAAAGGCTTGGTCGTTAGTGGGTGATCAGAGAGTGATATCCAAATAATGCAAACATGCATATGTTCGCTTCTCTTACCACGTATTGCTCGGACCTGTGCTTCACTTACAGCTTCAGGCAGCTCCCTCCATGCAGTCTGTCGGATGCCAGCACACTGTCGGCAGAATGTCAACCTCAATCATGATTTTACGCTCAAAACAACAATACCGCCTAAAGTCCGGCGTGAACGAATACAGCGGTACAATATAACGCCGCATATACATGAAACTGATAAACACAACACAGTTGGTTTCAAGTCAAGCATGAAAAAGTACACAAACATTCATTGGTATTCATTGCAGAAAGAATTAAACATTAGCGGATTCAGAGTGCAAATGTGTGTTTGATTGTGCGTTTACGAATGTGCACTTTTACATGGTAGCAAGTACGCACACGCAGCGGATGATCGACAATGACTACAAAGTTCGATGCGACTGCCGTCGACCGCATCAAACGTAGGAAACTATTGAGCAATAGTGCCATTACAGACAGTAGCGTCAACAGCCAGCAAGGCATAAAAGTATTGTTGACCATATTCTGCAGCAACACTGATAAAAAATTTATATGGAAGTGTATCTGAATCGGAATTTCCGTGTTCTTTACTCGGTTGAGTTTGCGACATTGGCGAGAGCAGCGCAATTGAGCAAGTTTGTGCGATAGTATTTGTCATTAAAGTGTTGTTTGATGTCGTGCACACTGGTTCATTGTGAATCGTGACTGGCTATTACATATTGGTTTTTTGTATTGCTGCTGTTGTGAAGTAAATCATAATTTGCGAGGAAAGGCGCAAACGCAATTACACAACGAATCAGTGTATATGCGGTGATGACCGCTGTTGTCGAAATCTCGATATCCGACACCTATTAGGCTGATTTAATTTTAGTCATACCATTTAGCAGTTCTTCTACCGCCCATTTGCAACTCGTTTGTATTCGAATAACTCCGTATTGCTCCGACATGGAAAGTATCACTTGATTGCAAAATTTGTATCGAATTTTTACTCATTCCATTTTGTGCATTGCAAAAGACGATTGCGATGGCAGTTTTTGCTGGTTTGGGACTCGTTCGAAGGTGATTGTCTCGAATCAATTGCTAGTCAGTGATGCATTGCTGTGGTTGAGACTGTTCGACACTAAGTCACTTGTCAAATGTGCTCTGTGTACAACGTGCAAGCAGCGCATCTGTCGGGGTGCAAATATGCACAAAGATGTGCAGTCGACACTAGACGGCAACGACGATCGCCGCACGTATGCTCTGACAGAATGTATCGTCAGCATGCCTTCTGAAAATATCATACATATTGTATTTCACGGCCTGTACAAAATCAATATCTGTATATACGCTTCAAACCCACACTCATACATTATTCCAACAATATTTAGCAATATGCTTGAGTTTTGTTGTAGCTTGCTAAATCAAATAATATAATCTGAACTAAACAGCCACTCAAAATAAGTTTGATGTCGTCAACAAACGATCCAATGTTAACTATGAGCTGTGAAACTATGTTGTGGTTCACTTGAACATATTTCGTAGTGATGGCACTGACTTGTCGAGGTAAGACTCTTGCTGTAATTTTGCCGCTGAGCTCATTGTTGTTCATCTCTTCAATGACAATATGGTTGTGTGAAAGCATCCTAGCACACGCCTCAACACCACCAGCTTTTTTCGCAGCGTCTCGAGAGTGCACTTGCATGACTCCCACATTGTTGAATACGCACATACGAAACACAACTGCTCGTCTTCAGCACCCTCGTCTATAGTACATCATGGAGATCTTTCAGGTGTGAGCTGGTGCGCAGTCCTGATAAGTTCGCATCGACAGCATCCATGTCTCGACACGCGCTCATGAATGCTGCCAAGCTCGCACGCATACAAACGTGCAAGTGTGCAAGAGTGCAAATACACAAGCTACGTGCTTCGCTTTGGCATGCAGTTGTAAGGATCGCACCTGCTGACACATCCGTCGCAGCGACCTACGTTTGGCTGTTTGTCGTTGTGAGAGTGTTTGCGTTTGCTCGCAGGTCGCCATGTGCCACGTGGCAGTACGTGTTGTGCTGTGTGTTGTGTGATTGGCAAGCAGTGGTGCATGTTTGTTGTTGCTGCCTGTTGCTATTGCTGCTGCTGTTGCTGCTTTGGAGCGGCGAGGTATTGCCCTTTCTCTTGGCGTTCGTTCACAGATCAGACGTCTGTCTTTGTCGTGGCAAGCGTCTTATTCGTTCTCATTGGCACTTTTGCTGTGTGTTGTTTATCAGACACGACTCAGAGTCAGATGCACATCACGTCTCTGCGCTGCGCTGATTGGTCAGCTATTGCCACATGGCTCCCACTCACACACACACATCTCACTTGGATCGCGCAGCAAGCAGCCGGCGGTGACGAGGTCTCACTCTGCGGTCTTCTTCTTCCTCCTCCGCGGCTGCTGCAACAAAGACGACAAGCGATCCCTCCTGCACACGCGCACTGCTTGCCATTCTTCAATCTGCGCTCGAGCCCGCACCCAGCAAGCAGCTCCAGACGCAACACACGACTCACAAGACGCAACGACATTACCAACAACGATGGCAGGCACGAGTGACACTGCGGCGATCGTGTACCCGGCAGTGAAGCGCTCGGACTTTGTCGAGGAGCTCCACGGCGTGCGCGTGGCGGACCCGTACCGCTGGCTCGAAGACCCCGACAGCGACGAGACAAAGGCGTTCGTCGAGGCGCAGAACGCCGTGACGCAGCGCGT
>JAADWX010000717.1:0-15576 GCA_023336405.1 Globisporangium echinulatum | reverse complement strand
CTGCTGGCGTATCAGCGTCAGGCTCAGGCGCAATACTACACAGGTCTGAAGATGCTGGCAACGCGCGAGGACCAAGCCGATTCTGTGCGCGAGCGTTAGCGTCTGTAGTAGAGCGTGCTGCCAATGAGATCGAACGACTGACCTGTGCTCCTATCTGCCAAGATGATCGCGCTGGCTTGATGCGAATCACTTGCGAATGAAAAATAGAACTTCAACATCGACAACGACAAGCTGTGTCAATCCAAGTGTCTGCGTGTACTCACTCATGCGCTGAGCGGATTGCTGCTTCTTGTTCGATCTCCATGGTATCGACGCAGCAGCAATGACAGCAGCAATAACAACAATAGCAATAGCAACAACGGCAAAAGCTCACTTTCACAGCACGTTCGTGAACGTGCTCCGTGCACGAAGAGCGCAAACAGATACACATCCAGATCGATCTGACAAAATCCTGCTGTTGACCAAAGTTCTGTGCTGGACATCCGCCACACGAAGGCCACACACAAACTCACACTCAACGCAGAAATCCACACAAACAAGAGAGCAAGCGACCAGACGACGCACCTTCCATGCTCTTCCAGAAACGGAAAGTAAAATTGCGTTTCGCCCCCTCTCGCAGGAATATACGCACGATTCTGTGCTTGACTGCATGCAGTGTCTGCACGATTTAGACCAGACTCACGTGAAATCACAATTCAGTTGTTTCACTTGGAGCGAGACACTGACACGAGCGTATCTTATGATGACCTACTGTATATTGGCGGCCATTTGTTTTTATCGTAAATTACGTGGGATCTGCTGTGCTTTCTTTCGACTCACTTTTGTTTTGTATACTTTTCTACGAAAGTGCTGAGATCGCCAGCGCGTGGGACTGCGGCAGCTGAACCGCTATTTCTGGCTGCTCTTCTTCCCCCCTTCCCTTGTCGGCAAACGCGCGTTTCCTCGCGTAGTCACGTCGTTCGTATTCGACACTAGGAATCGCACAGCTAGCCGCAACCCCAACCGAGTGCGACAGCGTGCGCTTGCCCTCACCCTCACAGCCACGCGCTTCCTCTGCATCTCGTTTCCCACACGCCCAAAACACAGTAGCAACAGCAGCAACAGCAGCAGCAACAGCGCCGTCGTCGTCGTTGAGCTCCACAGACAATAACAGCGTCGTCAGGTCCTCCATTCCTGAAAACGCAAGCAGCGCCCCACCTTCCTCAGCTTATCCCACAGACCGCGCGATGTACGCAAGTCCACGGTACGCGCGCCACCACAGCGGCAGCAGCGGCTACGGCAGTCCAACACATCAGCAGCAGCACCCCCGCCACCAGAGCTCGGCAACAGGGTACTCGCCGACCAAGTACGGCGGCTACGACCAGCGTCAGCAGCACTACTCGCCGCCGCTCAAAACGAGCAGCTACCACCACCAGCAACGCAGCTACAACGACTACTACGGAAGCAACCAGTACCACCACCAGTCGCAACAGCAGTACCAGAGCGACGGCACGCACTACTACCATCACTCGGGCTCATCGACAGCGTCGTCGTCGCAGGACGGGTACTATGGCGACGACCTCGACGACCTCGACGACTTTGGCTTTAGCAGCAGCACTGGCTCGCCTGACATGACGACAGTCCCGACGGTTCCGACGCCAATTGCACTGAGTCTGTACGAAACCGGCAAGACGCCGTCTGGTCGCGTGCTCGTGACGTCCGGCAACCAGACCGTCGAGTTCTTTTCGTGCGTCGTGAACGCGCCGGTCGGCATGTCGCGCGGCGTGTACGTCGCCGAGTAGATCGATGTGCCGCAATGCGTTCAACTGTCGACAATGCGATGCTGCCAGCCGCTTTTGACCCGAGAGAGCCGTGCTTTTCATATCCCATTATTCCGAGATGCCAATCCGGACTACCCGCCCCCTGTACCACCGACCAATCCCCCAATGACCCAACACCCCAACAACCGAACAAGCCAGCTGCCCTAAAGCGCCAGTTTGGCAAGTGCAACGCCCGTGTGCTGCTAACGTTGCGGCCGTCGATCCAGTTTGCTCGCCTCCTTATATTACATCTGTACCAATAACTGGGAGCGCGCGTGAACTGGCTCGATGGAACGACCCGATACGAAACGCAGCTGCAACGAAAGAGCGCGCGAGAGCGAAAGCACGAGAACCCACGTATCCGACTGTACAAGAGCAAAGGAAAGCAAGACTTTTTTATATAAGAGCAGCTGGCGCAGCTGTTGCCGTTTGACGCGCCGCCCGACATGATAGGATGCGCATTTGACGCGAGTAGTGTGCGTGATTTTGTAGAAGTAGTGACGAAAGTGGTCGGCTGCCATTGTAGCCGTATGGCAAAGCCGACCCGTATGATCAACACGGACATTGATGCCTCCATTGTTGCTATCTAGTGGCTCGAGTCGGATTGGATGTCGATACTGTATTATCGTGTTGCGATCCGCGAGTCCTCAGCATTCGAGCGCCCCAGAGTAGTAGCCAGGCGACCGACCTCTCAGGATCATCTTGGAACGTAACCAGATGCGATCTGCGAGTCAGCGACTCTGTGACTCCAAGTCGATTCGGCTACGCTTCAGCAGTCGTGACACGCCCAATGTTGTCTGCATTGCCATGTCCATCACCACTAGCAATCGCGCCGGTCTCGTCGACAGTGTCAACATCGTCGTCGTTGTCGCTGTCACGGCCACCAAAGTCGTTGTCGCGCACTGGCGACGTGGTGCCGCTACTGCCACCGGAGAACGACGACGCAACGGACCCGCGCCGGCGCGGCAGCTGGATCGAAGCAAGCGCTTCGAGTTCGTTTGCAACGTCAATCGCTTTGAGGAGCTGCGCGATCCAACTGTTCATGTCGTCGATCGAGCGCGCAGCAAACTGGAGCGTCTTCTTCGTTGCGTGCGTCGCGACGAGTTGGTGCGGCCGGCGCTTCTGCGACTTGACGCGCACGATGTAGCCACTGAGCTTGAACACAGCAGCTGGCCGCTTCTTGTGCTCGACGTGGTCCTGTGCGTGTAGAAACATCCCGAGCGAGCCCTTGCGCAAAAGCAGCACGAAGAAGTACGCGTGCCAGCTCTTGCGAAAGCCTGAGCCGTGGAAGAACTCGAGCGTGCCGCAGTGGATCGTCGACGTCGACGCTAGCAACGGTGGCGGCGACGCCGCTGCTGCTACAAGTGTTGATGTCGACGTGAGTGTCGACACTGTTGAAGCGGAGGCTAGGGTGACTGCCGATCCGTCGCTCTCGGCACTACTGCTCTCGCGGCTCTTTCGAGTGTACGACATCTCGGAGCTCTGCAGTAGTACACTAGCACTAGCACTACGAACAGTAACAGAGCTGTCGTCGCCAACACTCGCGGTCGCGTAGTCACTCGCACGCACGTAGCTCTGCTTGTTCGATTGCGTGTCTAAACGCTCAGCCTCCTCAATGCCGCTCATCTCGAGAAAGCACGTGCTGCAAATGCGCTGACGCGTTTGCGGCGCAGTCGCTGTGAACACGCGCAGCGGCGCAGTGTGCGGCGAACACACAGCACACACGAGGCTCAGACAGCGTCGGCACTGTCGGTAACGTTGCAATGCGCATCAACGCGTACGGAGTGAGGACGCAGGACACTAGCAGTAGGGACCATAGATGCAGCAGCTACAGTGACGACCAAACGTACGTGGTGCCGCCGGTTGAGGAACGTGAACGCCTCGGCGCAGATCGCGCACTCGTCGCTCTCGTCGTCCGGTGTCCACGTGCGCTGTGCATACACACGTGCGATACAAGGCGAGTGAGCGTCAGCTACGACCACAGACATATACATACACACACACGTGTGTGTGGTCGTACCAAAAGCGCCGAGTCGGTGCGCAGTGGGTGGCGCCACTCGGGACAGATGTCGGTCACGATGCTGATGTACCAGCTCTTGGCTTGTTCGTGTGGCATGTCGCCGAGGTCTTGCCACAACTTGCTGCACCGCGTCGCGTGCATACATACATACATACATACATATACACACGTAGCAGCACGTCGTCAGTCGGTCAGATACGCTACGCAGCGTCCTATGTTTGTCAAGCATCAGCACACACACATACATTTTGCTCTCGCCCTTCATGCGGAAGCAGCAGGGGCGCCAGAGGAAGCTACTACTGTTGTTGCCAGCGATCGAGTCGTCTGCATCGAGAGCTTGGAGGTACTCCTTCGAGCCCCGTGAGGTGTCACACGAGCCGAGCAGCGCTTGCTGCTTGAGTGCCCAGAGGCGACGCTCGTGCACCTGCAGTGACCATAGCCGCGGATCGATCGCAATTGCGTCCTTGCGCAGGCGCGAGAGCACGACTGCGACAAAGTGCTCGGCGCTCAGGAACGTGTCGTGGATCTGCGTGCTCGAGAGCGCACTGGTGTTGAGCACACTGCCCGTGCTGCTGACAATCGCTTGCTCGTCAACACAAAGTGTCGTCTCAGTGCGTGTGAGCGAGATTGAGAGCGTCGGCGGGAGCTCGTCTGCGCCATGTGATGATTCAACCGATTCTGCTGCTGATGCTGTTGTTACAGCTTCTTCATTCAACGGGTCGGGCGCAGCTGTGATCACGTGCGCAGACGCCATCGTGCGCGCGCAGCAGCGATGGCGACGTCAATGACAGTCGTTCACGATTCGTAATGCGATGATGATACGAAACGTCGTTTCGCGATTGTGTCTTGACCCACATTGTGACCCACATTGTGACCCACATTGTGTATTGTGTAGCCCACACAGTGTCCCACACTGGCATCTAACCACCAATGTAGGACACACGTGTGTTCGCATGGACATAATAGTCAGACTGACACTGTGCAAATGCGAATGCAATGACGTTGCAAACTCGCTGGCTGGCGATGCAGCAGATAACGACACTGCAGCAGCAGATATCGACACTAGCAGCAGGTCGAGATGGACCTGCAGTTGCATGTGACGCAAATACAGAGCGCATTCTGCATAGCGAGAGAGCAAGCGAGAGCTACTCGCACGCACTCGATCACCCAAATGACTTGCAACAAACCAAACGCCAGCAGATTCAGTTGCTGAACGCGTCATGCGCTAATGTCGTGAATGACAAAATTGCCAGCACACAAACCCACAGCAATGGACAACCAAACGTCCAAACACACAAGCACGCCGATAGCAACAACAGCAGCACAAAGTAGGTGGGTTGTGACCTCCAGATCGTATCATTCCAAGTTGCGCTTTAGACAGCAGCACTGCGACTACAAAGCACTCGATGCGTCCTACAAACAGCTAGCATACGAGAGCCAGATAAACACAACGTCCTCGCCTCGCATGCGTGAATAAATTGAGGGAGAATGACTACACAACACGAGCAGCTCCAGTGCAGCGCGACGAGGTTGTCGAACAAGTGCGAACATGGCGATCGTCGAGCAGCGACGACAGCTATCGCTACTACTGCGAGCGCGCAGCGGCCGCAGCAGCAGCTGCGCGCTTGAGCCGCACTTGCTCAAACTTGGCTTCGAGGCTCGTCATCGACGTGTTGAGCGAGTCGAGCTGCGTCGAGTGCTGCCCGAGCGTCTCAAACATCACGCCCTGCTGCGCTGCGAGTTGCTGCTGCGTCTCGGTCGTGCGCGCGAGCAAGTTCATGAGCATCGTGCCCATGTTCCCGAGTCCGCCCTGCGGCTGCGCAGCGCCACCGACTTCGATTGCTGTCGACGTTGACGTCGTTGTCGCGGCCTGGACGATCGCGCTTTCAGCGACAACCGGCGTCGCAATCGGCGTCGCTGCGACGACTGTCGACGCTGGAACGATTGGCGCTGACACTGCTGCAGCCTTGACTGGCGGCGCTGCTGACGGCTGTGACGTCGACTGCTGCGTCACGGTCTCGCCGGCCGGCTGGAGCGATCGACTCATCGCTTCAACCGACGCGGTGCGTGCGAGTGCTGGCCGCGCACCAGTACTACCCGCGCTGCTCGTGCTCACGTTGCTGCTAAAGCTGCCGCCACCACCGCCAGCTGTGCGCGACGCGGCTTTGAAGCGCTCGTCCATGTACTTGAGGACTTTCGCAGCGATCTTGTGGAGAATCTTCGCGTCGACGTTCGTGTGCGCCTTGACGTCAAACACAAAGACCGAGCCAATGCAGTAGCCGCTCGGTGTCGTGATTGGCACGCCGGCGTAGAACCGCACGGCCGACGCGCGTGTCACGAGCGGGTTGTTCATAAACCGCTCGTCGCGCGACGTGTCGTCGACAATGAGCGCGCGCTTCGGGTGCATGATCGTGTGTGCGCAAAGCGCAACGTCGCGCGGGATCTGCTTTTGCGTCAAGCCCGAGTTCGCTTTGAACCACTGCTTCTGCTTGTCGATGAAGCTCACGGCGGCGATCGGGCACTTCATCTCTTTACACGCAATGCGGCAGAGCTTGTCAAACTTCTCGTCCGGCTCCGAGTCAACGATGTTGTACCGCGCGAGCTCCGCGAGGCGCTCGTCTTCGTTCGCGGGCACCGGTGCGCGCGGCCACGGGTGCTTCCAGTCAAAATTGAGCGCGTAGCCGTACTTGGTTGTCATCGTGCGGCTGCTAATGGTGCTGTGTGTGTTGTGTGTAAATGTGTTGTGTGTGCTGTACGCTGCACGCAGTGTGTGTGTGGCAGTGTGGCTGTGTAGGTAGGTGGAGGGAGAAGCGTCGATCGAGGCTGCAGATTGGGGCTGCAGCACACGAGGTTGTTGTTGTGCGCGAATCGCTTGCTCGCTTGTGCGCGGGTTTGTCTGTGCTGCTGCTGCTGCTGTTGTTGTTGTTGTTGTTGTTGTGCGAGAGAGCCTGCAGTTGCTTGTTGTTTCTGCTGCCGCCTCGCTTGGTTGTTGTTGTATGTTGTTGTTGCTTGCTGTTTGTTGCTGTGTGCACACGCGCGCGCGGTCTCTCTCTTGGATGTTGGGACGCCTTCCTCGCTGCACTGAACCAAGAAGCGCACACGCCTGTTTGCCTGGTCACGGCTTTTCTTTCACGGCAGGACGAACCAGCTGGCTCTGCTCTCTTGCAACGCTGTGCATATTCACTTGCGTCCAGTATGCGAACGCGCTCAGGCCGCGAGGACAGCGCGCGTCGCTTTCGAGTCGGTCAACCACAATGCGTTGCAGCATGCGGGGCAATGCTGCGCGTGTTGCGAACAGCACGGTTGCGCGCAGAGGGAATAGAGGAGTAGAAAGGGCTAGGGGGAACCAACACGACGACATGACGACATCACTGTGCCGCAACTGATCACACCAGCCACATGGCGTTCGATCTTGCTCGACTCGCTTGGATTCGATCTGCACGAACCAGCTGTGCAGCTTCGACTCACAAACAGAAGATGCTGGCATTTACACAGCAACATAGGCACCACAGACTCTGCTCATGGCGATCGCGTTACCCCCCTGAATCTACGAAGTTTGCTCCGACATGCTCACACGACCTGTGCTTGTGTCGTCATGTTGCGCGGTAATCTGACCAATCAGCGTCTCGTTGTCGCGGCATTGTAAGTGTTCGTGTGGCCCACACACGAAATTGACCAAAACATAATACGACTTCCAAGTCAATTATATCAGTCATTTGGTCTGCAAAGTGCGCGACTGGCTCTATGTGCTTCGAGCCTTCATTTGCGCTCGCAGTAAGTCTCCAGTTGGTTTGACAGACTTGACAAGTTCGGCAACAACGACACTTGATGGCAGCCTTGATTTGCGATCGAAAGCTGCAGCACACACGTTTGCATGCGCTGTGTGATGGCACGCACATGTACGTGCGCTGTCTCGAGTTCACAGAACAGTGTGTGTCAACATGTGCTTCGAAGCCTCTTGACTCGCGAGCCCACATAACAGATTCTGAACCAGAACTCGAAGCGACGCGCTGTTCTTTCACAGCCACAATCAGTGTGGAGCTGTGGAGCCAGCAAGCACCACAACCTGCGACCAGCAAGTCTCCAAAAGCCCTTCACAGCAATCGCACTCACGCAAGAGAGCGCATCTCTCGGGTCGTACGTACTCGCGATGACTGCGGGTGCGTACGTGGCGGTCAGCTCAGCCAACCATAGCCACTACAGGTACTTGCGAGCCAGCGAGGCAGCAATGAATTCGTATCATGGCATCGTTGTACTTGGTGCTGTTGTTAGTAGCGAGCAGCCAGGACACTCGGTCTTCTCCATGCACACGACCGCGCTCATGCTACTCCTTCTCAAGCAGACGTGGCGGCGGCTGCACCTGGGCGCGTGTGTCGGCTGATGATGCTCCTCAAAGTATTGCACGCTCTTTTTGCTGTGTGTGCATGCGAACCGAGCAGAGGCGCGCCTGCTCGTGCGCAAGGGAGCAAGGGAGCACGAGCGAGCAGGGCGGAACGCCTGAGAGAAGACAACGCGCAGCAGCCAGTCGATCGACGTCACGCCGCCGTGACACACTCCGCGCCGTCGAGACCAACATGCACTTTGTCGGACTGGACTGGACAACAACAGCAACAGCAGCAACAACAACAGCACAGCAACAGTCGCATAGAGCGTGTGTCGCACAAAGCTACCGATCGATCACTCATGCACTTGATGTGACTCTGTGATTGCGAGACAGCAGACGCGCCAATGTTGCGCTATGCAGCAGCAGTCGCATCGAGCGTGTGACTGACTGATTGCCCAGCACACGTGTGTCGAAGTATGTGGCCATGCAATTGCAAATACGATCGCTACACGCATCATGCACTCTGCGATCCCGAGAAGGCAGTGCATCCTACGGGCGAACGACGTGACGGACGACGCCTGTAGGCTCGACACATGTACAACAATGTGACTCGATCAGCCTGACAACCTCGCGTCTCACAGTCGAGAGTTGCTCGCATGCTGCTGTAGTTCCTGCTGCTGCTTGCGCGCTCGCTCGAGCGCGAGGACGCTCTCGGCAAACTCGGTCACGACCTTGACCGACCACATCTTGAGGTGGCTCGGCGTGCGTTCCGCAGTGCTCGCACCGCCGTCAGTAGTCTGCTGTTGCTGCTGCCGTCGTGGGTCGTGTGGGTGTCGAGTGTTCTCAAAGAACCCGAGGTGGCCACCGCGCTTCGTTACGCACAGAATCACGTTCGGGTTCGCTTCGACCTGCGTGCGATCGGGCACGACGATGCTGATCGGGTCGTCGCGCGCGCTCACGCACAGCAGCGGTACGGCAACGTGCGGCAGCTTCTTGATCGACGACGCGTCGGCGTAGTAGTGGTCGACGCTCGCATACCCGAACGCGACGCGCGTGAGCTCGTGGTCGAACGCGCGCACTGTTGGCGCGTTCCGCACAGCGTCGACGTCGATGCCGGGGTAGCCCCGAAACATCTCGTGCGCGTTGCTCTGCATAGCGAGTCAACCACTCGAGTTAGTACGACGATACCTGTACCCATATCAATAGCCATATCCATACACACGTACCTTGTCAAAGAAGAGCGCTTTGAGGTTCCCGTTCATGGCTTTGTCGTACGTCAAGCGGTTGAACAGCGTGCCGTCAAAGTTCGCTGCGCACGTCTCGAGGTCGAACGGGTTCCCGACCGAGATGCCAGCCGTGAGACCTGCTGCTGCGTGCTCTTCGCCCAAGTACTTGACGAGTACGTTCGAGCCCATCGAGTACCCAAGGCCGATGAATGCCTCGTGTGCAAAGTTGTACGTGCGCCGCAAGTACTGGATCGCAAAGCGCAGGTCGTCCGTGTACGCGCAGCTAAAGAGCTGCCCGTGTATAAGCGGGTACGAGCGTCAGTAAGAGTGTGTATGGCGGTTCGCAACGTACGGCCACTGCCCAGTCGGTCAGTCGCCCCATCACACCTGCGCAGTCTTGAGCGGCGTGTTTGCACAGCCGCGCGAGTTCATTACGACGACTTGCCAGCCGAGCTCGAGCAAGCGATCGACTGCGCTGCGGATGTACAGCTCACTGCTGCCGCCCGTGAGACCTGGCAGTACGAGCGCAGTGCGTCTATTCGGGTCGACGTCCGCGACGCGCGGCGTCGTGCCGTCAGCGCGACGCGGTAGTGCCCAGTCGAGCGACACGACCCCGCCGTCCGGCATGTCGAGGAGCTGCCGTTCGTACGGGATCACAGGGTTCATCTCTGTCTCACTCGCAATCGAGAGCTTGACTGTCTGTAGGTGTCTATGTCGAACGTATGTGCGTACGAGCATACACCAGAGGTTTGTGTTAGGACACTAGCTTCCAAACTACTGGCGCACGCGCTTCGATCATGGTATGTGGTCGAGTCGCGCGCACGTACCCGTTAAACAGGTACCACAGCGGGTAGTACTTGCGTTTTGCTGTTTGGCAAGCACGCGTACGCAGACAAACACGAGTGAGCCACGCGGCAGCGAAGCAGAGCAAGACTATCAATCGATCCGCTCTCAAGCGATCGTCATGTTACAGCACGCACTCATTGTCTCGCAGCGCTGCAGCAACTGCTCGTTGCGCGGTGTCTTGCTGTACACGAGCTGCGGCACCTCGGCTGTGAGTTTGTAGTGCAACACGCGCAGCAGCCAGCGAAGCTTGGGCATCGCGCGGTACGCCAGCACGACGAGCGCCAACAGAAGCAAGCGCTTCTTCTGCAGGAAGCACACGAGCAGGCAGACGATCGGTTCCAACGCACAGCCAGTCAGATACACGCGCGCGTCAGGTATACGGCTACAACGAGGAGATCTGTGTGTAGCATGCATGCACAACGGGGCTGCGACAGAGGACGCACTCGGGAAGACGCGAGAAGCAGCCTGCTGCTCACGAGTCCCATGATACTCGTTCGCAGCAATGATCGAAATGGTAATGACGTGTTTGATTTGCATGCGTCAACAACATAGAATGAGACTGTCATATATCATGACGCACCGTCATATTACATAGTCGCGACTCGAGAC
The DNA here is from genome assembly GCA_023336405.1 of Globisporangium echinulatum. Taxonomy (NCBI): domain Eukaryota; phylum Oomycota; class Peronosporomycetes; order Pythiales; family Pythiaceae; genus Globisporangium; species Globisporangium echinulatum. The sequence continues at coordinate 4,752 of JAADWX010000717.1, read as the reverse complement.
AAGCGCGGCGCCAGACGAGCTCGCCGAATGGGCGGGTTCCCGAGTACACTTGTTCCCCCACGTTCCGAGCAGATCACCACGACAGGTATGTCGTCCAGCATACCTGCAACGTCGCCACCAACACCTGGTAGGCTACCGCGCAGTCAATATTACACAGCAATTGTTTTCGAATGTCTGGATAAAAATATCATTGATTCTCCGACCGTACTTGGTTTTTGTAATAGTCATTTTAGCTAATAGGAAGATGGTACGCGTTTTAATGATCAATCACTTAGACGCTTGAAGTCGGAGGGTACAAAAATATGTGTATGTAAACGCAATAAAAACAAGTCATTCATATTTGCTCAACGTCCAACCGGCAATCGAATTGGACCAGCTTGTGCCAGGCAACTCCCAACGAGCCCGAGCTAAAAACGTTTGGGAGATTTCTACAGGCTGAAAGCGCCATGAAAGGGTGCATTTGCATGACTCCTCTGGGCAACGTTTTGTGTCTTCAATAGATAAGTTTGGCATGTAATTGGCATCCATTACTACAGACAGGCCAAGCACTGGTTGCTTGACTACAGATGCGCCTTGGATAAATGGGTCGAACGCTTGAAAGTTATTGTGTAAAGTGTGAAGGTGGTGGCCGCATGCACATATAGTATGTATGCGAATGGAAGTACAGGCAGAGACTACCAAGAATTGTGGCATATGTTTGGAAGGGCATCGGACTTCACACATGAGCACTAACAGAATGTCTGTATTGATGCTGGCGGTGTGCTATTCGATCGCTTCATCCGAATGAAAACGTGCGAAGATCAAGGCTTGTCTCTCTTCCCTGGCAAATACTGAGCTGTGTGTCGTATCCTTGCATCCAATTCGCAACGCGCTCATTCCTGTTCGCTTGGCGCGTGGGGTCTTGATGCTGCAGTGCGCGCAGATGAGACAGGAACAGCTCATGAATCTTATGAATCTTGCTTTCAATATAGGTCGGCGCGGCAAGGTACTTCCATTACTTAGCATTCCAACTTCAGCACGTCGCGAGCATTGGCTACAAGAACGATGCAACTACTTGTGACTACAAAGACGCACCACTTATTCGCTTAATCTGGTTCTTGCTCAGAGCGCTGGTGACTAGTGGCTCCTCAAGAAGTGGAACCACATCTATGTGCTGGTATGTGCGCAACGAGAGTGTTGATAATAATGACTGCAACTGACGCGTTGTGTATGTAACGCGTATCTGTAAGTGTCGTTGTGTGTGTAACGCGGATCTGTAAGTGAAGTTGTGTGTGTAATGCGGATCTGTAAGTGACGTTTTGTTATTTGCATATATACGAATGACTCAGCAAGTAAACAAAGCGTCGCTCTATTCAGCGATTGACAGCAGTTTGCTGTGTGCGCAATGCACTCGTTGGCTGTTGCTGCCATCATGCGAAGCGCTCCATCGCTACTTCTGCTCTCTCATCTACCAGAGCGAGTTTCAACCGCGAGGCGTACTGGTGTCACGCACTCTGTTCAGATAAATAAGATCCCTGGTGCGCGCCAAAAACGAAGGGCTTGCAGGTAGTTTGTAAGAAACGCAAGGGTTAAGATCGCACTTTTTTCGATGTGGTGACTCAAAGTGCCAACGTAAACGCACACATGAGAGAGTTATGTATCCGTGATCTTGGTGTACGGAGCTTGACGTCGCTGATTTTGCGTATATAGTCAACATGGCACAAGAGCAAAGGCCGCGGCATATACACCGAAGTTGAGTCACTGCAAGATTCAACAGCACACGATACTCGCCGCTTTTCATATATCCGCTTTGACGACCTCGTCGCATTCAGAACACTAAAGGTTGCATGCCTGGAGGTGTTGCATAACGACGGATTGCCATCCCCACCAAGAGCAGCCGCATAATCGGTGACTCGACTTCAGCACAACCGTCCCCGTCTGAATAATAGTATACACTCGTTTGTGCGGCTATTACTAACGTGCGTGCGTGACAGTGACTACGTGAATCGCATTCGGAATAGCAGCGTTATTTTGCAATCTTTACTGACAACAACGATTAATCAATCACCTTCGGCATAGACAACGTGTTTCGTAGGCTTTATCGTTAGATACGAGTCTGTTTTAGTGTTGAGACTGTGTATAAACTTATTTTTATAGACTAAATTTAAACAATCAAGATATAAATGGATATGGTTAATCGCACATAGATCCCTTTTTCGTTTTGTTTCCCAACGTATCAAGGATCTCCGTCTTGTGGGTTGGGGTCTTATTTGTATTCGATTTCATTTGTTCTATAAAATGCTGCACACATTTAATATCTATAATATGGCTAGTATATACTTCCTCTGTCCCATAAAGAAATGTGCATTTAAGTTTTTTGCGGTACACATATTTGAGGTGAATTGTTGCCAATGGCTCGATTGGATGTCGCGATTTATAATTTGGATGGCCCTAATTCGTCGCCGTAAGGAAACAATTCGCAGTGACTTGAGCAAAGTTGCACACGCCCACTGATCGACATGCCACGCACGCCAGGACGAGCCAATCTCAACGAGATCGACCGCGCACGTCTTCTGACGTTTCTCGCGGCTAGAACAAGCGAGTGCGGTGAGCTAAAACACGGCGCCGTGACAGCCGCTGCAACAACGTACTATTGCCATCGAAACACAGTGCGCGCTGTGTGGTCAGCGCACTGTAAAACCTGTTCGCGGGCGTCCGCCGAAGTACTCGAGCGACGACGTCATAAGGCGAGTGGAAGAGGTGCCTGTGCGACAGCGTACGGCAGTGCGATCGACAACTGCAGCGGCAGCAATCCCGAAGTCGACGCTGCAGTGATACATAGGCAAGGGTAGCGCTCTCCGGCGAACGACAGTGCATGCGAAGCCTGCGCTCAAACCTGATCAGAAGCTCGCTCGTCTGCGCTTTGCGCTTTCTTTTGTAGAGCGTCCACTTGGTAAGGGTTCGCAGCTGCCGTACTTGTATGCTTGCTTCTAACGATGTGATGCGTTTTCGCGCGATCGCGGTACTTTCACGACATGTCTGATGTAGTGCATGCCGATGAAAAGTGGTTCTTCGTACACAAGGTCTCCTCGTCGTTCATCCTCTTGCACGATGAGCAACCACCAAATTGAAGTGTACGAGCAAGCGCTTCATCACAAAGGTGATGTTGTCGGCCGTGGCTCGCCCGCGCTACGACTACGCGCGAAAGCACGGCTTCGGCGGAAAAATCAGCACCTTTCCTATCGTACAGCAGCGCGTCGCGCAGCGGACGACGCAGAACCAGACGGGAGGCGAGCTCATCACGGTGCCGCTCAGTGTCGACAAGGACGTGCACGTGAGCCTGCTTAGGAGCGGAGTCATCCCAGCGATCAAGGCAAAGTGGCCAGGTCAGTTACGCGCTTACCGTGCGCGAGCACGTGCATGTAATTGTGTCTGAGGTGCAGTGTATTGTGTGTGCACAGGCACTCGCAGTAATACAATATGGCTGCAGCAGGACAACGCGACTCCGCACGTGTTGGCTGAGAGCGTGGCGCTCGAGGCGAGCGTTTATGGCTGGGATGTGCGTGTGAAGCAGCAGCCACCCATGTCTCCGGACATGAACGTTCTTGATCTAGGCTTCTTTCACGCCATCCAGACGTTGCAGCACCAGAAGCATGCACACTGAGTTTCTGAACTAGTGAAAGCTGTGAAGACTGCATTTGCTGAGATGGAGGTCAGCACACTAGAGACGTGCTTCCTCACATTGCAGGCTATCATGGAGCAAGCCATGCTTACGGGCGGCGGCAACGATTACGCTCTACCGCGCGTCAAAAGCGCCCATTTTCCAAATGGCGTTTTTCCCTCAGCTTTAGTTTGCTCGGGCGAGGCTTATTTGGCAGCAAAAAGCGCTTTAAATGCCGCGGATTTGTAATTAAACGTAGGTTTTATTCAGTAAATCTGATCGAAATTTGTATGGTCTGATGTGATTGGCTGAAATCGGCTTTGCAAGCCGAATAAACCTTGTTCAATTTTTAAATTCGTTGCTCGAAAAGATGGCAGCGGACGCGCCCAGCTTGGCAATAAAAAATAGAGCAAATCACGAGCTTTGCAAACCTTACTTTGATGAAATATCGCTTTTTAGCCGCCGTGATACGAAGATTTATACATACACCATGAAAAATAGTTAACAAAAGTTGGCATTTGGCATGGATCGACGCAGCAAAATTACCCTTTGTGCTCCGCGTACAGCTATTCGTTTAAGTAAAACAATGACGAAAATCGCACATTTGCGTCGCGAGTCATCGCGCCAAAACCAAATCGCACATTTCTTTATGTGACAGAGGAAGTACATACAAGTCTTAATATGAACAAATAATGTCAGACCCTGTTATAGGATGCGACAAAAAGAAGCGGACAGTAGGTTCCAAGCGCTTGCGGGGATAACCATCGCGTGTTGGGAGATGTTAGACTGTGGTGTGACTAAAGCGACCTCACAAGACACCTAGTAACCAATCTTAGCGCCCTTGCTCCGCACCACAGCGATGCAGCAAGCTGTCATTGAGCCAGCCAATTTGGCAAGGAGATCGATCGGGGTATCGTCCCAAGCAGTGAGGATAGCGGTCTTGAGCTCATCAACGCTTGTGTATTGGCGTCCGTGCTTGTACACGTGTCTCGCCATCATTCCCCACACGTTTTCGATGGGGTTGAGGTTCGGCGACAGAGCTGGCCAGTCCATCGTCGGAATCTCAAGCGCGGCCGAAAACTCTGTCGTCGAGCGCGCTATGTGAATGCTGG
>JAADWX010000716.1:0-15582 GCA_023336405.1 Globisporangium echinulatum | reverse complement strand
CAACATCGGCGTCGATCGGCTCGAGTGGCAGCCACAACAGCAGCCATGCAACTGCATCGTCTACGCTGCTCAGCGTGTCTGGTGGCACTGGCACCAACATGGGCAGCGTCGGCGTCAAAGACCAGGTGCATGGCCTCGAGAGCTGCCTTATCACGTGGACCAAGCAGATCAAGAACATCCTCAAGCAGGACCCCGAGTCCGTGCTGAGCAAGCGCGCGACGGTGTCCCAACAAACTGGCGCTAGCTCGGGCTCGGGCGCTACGACACTCATACAGCAGCAACAGCAACAGTACCACGCAGGACCGATGGAGGAGCTTCGGTTCTGGGCCGCCAAGGCCGCGAACCTCAACTCGATCTTTGCGCAGCTCCAGTCCGAGAGCATTCGCAAGGTGCTGCAGTACCTCGACGCATCTAAGAGCACGTACAACGTGCCGTTCGCCAAGCTCTGCAAAGACGTCTTTGTCGCGCGCGCCGAGGCGAACGACAACAGCTACTTCCTCGCGCCGCTCGCGCGTTGGTTCGACGCACTGAGCAGCACTGAACGCTTCACCGACGTGCGCGCGCTCTTTCGTCCGATCTTCCACTCGCTCCTGCTCGTGTGGAAGTGCAGTCGGTTCTACAACACGCCGACACGGCTCGTCGTGCTCATTCGGCAGATCGCAAACGAACTCATTCGTCAAGCGCTTGTGTTCGTGAATGGCCACACGCTGTTTGCGTTGCTGGACGCCGACGCGCTCGACGACGCTAACGCGATGCTGCGCACGGCGCTCGAGGTCTGTGCGGCCTTCAAGAGCGTCTACTTTGATTACAAAGCCAAGTCAAGTGTCGACGTGCCGGGGAACCCGTGGCGGCTCCAGAACAATGCGCTGTTTGTGCGCCTCGACGCGTTCCTCGAGCGGTGCCACGACGTGCTCGAGCTCACGCAGACGATTGCGCAGTTTGACAAGCTCGCAATGATGGAGATCGGCGGCACGAAGGGCAAGACACTCACGACGAGCGTGCATCAGATCCACGTCGACTTCCGCGACGCGCTCGCGGCGATGCAGACCGTGTCGTACGACCTTTTGGACCTCGACGCGAAGCACTTTGAAGACGATTTTTACACGTTTCGGTGCCGCACGAAGGAGCTCGAGCGCCGCCTCGCGTCGGTCCTCAACCAGGCGTTCGACGACGCCAAGACGATCACCGGCCGCTTTAAGTGCCTCGACTGCTTTGCAGACGTGCTCACGCGGCCGATCATCAAGCACGAGCTCGAGCGCAAGCACGTCGCACTCCTCGCCGCGTACGTGAACGACCTCCACGTCGTGCAGCAGATCTTTGTCGAGAGCCGCGAGCACCCGCCGATCCCCGCGAACCTCCCGCCGTGCGCAGGCGCCGTGACATGGTGCCGCGGCCTCGCCGAGCGCATTCGGTTCCCGATGACCAAACTCCAGCAGATCGCACCGCGCCTTGTGCTCGAGCGCGAAGATGCGCGCGAGGCCATCAAGATGTACACGAACATCACTGCGATGCTCCAAGAGTACGAAGTGCACATGGTCGAGCACTGGGGCGTCTCGATCGAGGTGTCGTCGAAAGCCAAGCTCAAGCTCCCGCTCATTCGGCGCGAGCAAACGACGTCGCTTGTGTCAGCATCGACGTCGCTTGCGCCAGCAGACACTGTTGCTAGCACGCAGCCAGTGCTACCGATGCCATCCCCGGGGATGAGCAGCAGCAATAGTAGTAGCAACAGCAATAGCAATAGCAATAGTGTCGGGTTTCTCGTTGTAAACTTTGACCCGGCGCTTGTGCAGTTGCTGCGCGAGGTCAAGTACTTCCAGCTCCTCGGGCTCGAGATCCCCGACGACGCGCTCGCGATCTTCAAGAAGGCCGAGGTGTTTCGGCGACAGACCGGCAACCTCGCGCTCATTGTCGACCTGTACAACGCGATCCACGCGACGCTGTTGCCGGTCGAGCGGCCGCTTGTCAAGAGCTACCTCGAGCGCATGGACCAAGCGCTCACGAAGGGCATGAAGACGCTGAACTGGAAATCCCACGGCATTGACGTGTTCCTCAAGGACGCCATGGCCGACGTGCACGACGCGCACGCACTGCTCGCGCAGATGAAGACACATCACGCGCGCGTGACGGAGCTGCTGGCGACTTGGCACGCACCGCCGCTGCTCTTTGAGCGCAAGACGACGAAAGCGCTGCGTGTCGACGAGTTTGACGAGCTCCAGCGCGCGCTGTGCCACGCCAAGTACCAGGTCATCAAGGACGGCGGGCTCGAAGTGCATCGGCTGCTCAAAGATACGCTCAAGACGCTGCGCGTGTCGCAGGGCAGTCCGGACTGGCGCGCGTACGTCGACTACGTGAGCGGCATGGTCGAGGACGGACTCGTGCGCGTCGTCGTGCAGTCGCTGCAGCACTTGCGCGATCAGCTCGACCCACGCAGCATCGAGCGTGATGACATCCCCGCACTACTCGAGGTCGAGCTCGACCTGTACGGCAAGGACATTGTGTACTGCCCGACGATCCCGTCAACGACTGCCAAGACGGGCGTGCGCGACCTCGTGATGCGCCGCGTCGAAGCGATCCTCGCGTGCGCGGCCGTCTTCAAGCGCCTCGACACGTCCGAGGGCTCGTACCTCAAGGACATGCGCGAACGTGTGCAGACGCAGCAGCTCATCGCCGACATCTCGGGCTTCCTCGACGACAACGAGCGCGCGTGCGCGGCGTTCCGCGCCGAGCTCACCAAGTACGAGTACCTCTGGACAACGGACCTGCCGCATATGTTTGCGAGCTTCCTCTCGTCGGCGTGGCGGCCGCACCCGTACGGAGCAACAGAAGCCAGCGGCAGCAGCGCGGTCTCGGACCGCCACAGTTACGAACACTTGGAAGTCGCGCCGGGTACTGCTAGCAGCAGTAGTAGTGGTTCGACACCAACTGTGAGCGTTTCGGCTGCTGCGGAGACGTCGCTCGTGCTCGATGCGCCAGCCCTCGCATCATCATCGCCGCCACCGATGCCCGCGCAGCTGCTCGACCTCGCGCGGTTCGAGGAGCGCATCCAGTTCTTCCTCGGTCTCCAGAACGAGATCGCCGAGGCGAAGCACGTCCGCGACGTTGGCTTTGTGCGCGTCAACTCGCTCCCGATCAAGCAAGCACTCTCGACGTGGGTCACCAAGTGGATCTACATGTTTACGCAGTATCTGCACGACCGCGTCGTGACGCAGCTCGCGTGGCTCGATGCGTTCATGGCGCGCGTGCATCTCGGTCTCGACGTCGATCTCGAGAGCGCTGCAGTCGACCCGGACAAGCGCGCGCTCATGACGTGCATGCACCACATCCGCGACGTGCGGCGACTCATGCGCGACGACGTCGTGGTGAACTTTGCGCCACTACGTGCAATCGTCGCAGTGCTCAAGGCGAACGGTATTGCGCTCGACATGTCGTACATTGGACACGAGACCGTCGGCGTCTTCCTCGACCAGGCGCCGCAGCGCTGGGACGCGCTCGTAAACAAGACGTTCAAGACGAAGGAGGCGATCCAGCCGCTGCAGAACCATATGGTCGACGCCATTCGCGTCGAGATCAACGACTTCCAGCGCCGTCTCGCGGTGCTCAAGGACGACTTTCACACAGCTGCGCCGTTTGGTGCACCGCCAAGTAGCACAGCGATCGCTGACGTCTACAGCGCACTCGACGCGTATCACGACACGATCAGTGCCGTCGAGCGTGAGGCCGCGCGGCTCATCGAGCTCGAGGACATGTTTGAGCTCGCGCCGAGCAAGTACGACGCGCTCACAGCGCTGCGGCTCGACTTTGTGCTACTCAAGCACGTGTGGGACCTCGTCGCGCTCGTGGACGCTGTGTTTGTGACCAAGTGGCAGTCGCTGCTCTGGCACGACGTCGACACGGACGTACTTGCTGACGAAGTTGATGCGATCGACCAGCTGCGTCAGCGTCTCTGTAGTAGTAATAGTAGTAGTACTAATACGAGTACTAGTACGAGTACGAGCGCTGGAGCTGGGGCAAGCGCAACACTGCGTCCGTTGCGCGACTGGCCGATCTACAAGCACCTCGTACAAAAGCTGCACGAAATGCGCGTCGTTCTACCGCTTGTCAAGAGCCTTGCGTCGTCCGTCATGCGCGACCGGCACTGGAAGAGTCTCATGGTGCTCACGCGTAAGCACTTTGACTTGAGCGTCGCTGGTTCAACTGGCAGCTCGAGCGCCAGCGGGGTGAGCGCAGCGACGACAAGCAGCAGCAACAATAGTCTCTTGCGGTTTGACGAAGTGCTCAAACTCGAGCTCCATCGGTACGCGAACGAAGTGAACGAGCTCGTCGAGATGGCTAGCCGCGAGTTCAAGATTGAGCAGCAGCTCCACGCGATCGAGACGACGTGGACCGCGCTCGAGCTCGAGTTCGTGCCGTTCGCGACTGCGAAAGCGCCTGCGCGACCGATCGCTGCCGCATCCAAGCGCGAACTGCGTCGCGAGTTGTCGTCAAAGAGCAGCGACGACACGAGCCACCACGCACGGTCATCCGAATCGTTCAAGGCAACGAGCGACGACGTCGCATCGAGCCACGCACTAGCTGCAGTTGGCAGCAGCAGTAGCAGCAACAGTCGCGTCCCTCACGCGTCGTCGTTGTCGCTTGATAGCAGCGACAACGACGTGCGTATTCTCAAAGCACCGAATGCGATCATCGAACGGCTCGAGGAGCACCAGTTGCAGCTCCAGACAATGGCGGGCATGGGCAAGTTCGTCGCGTACTTTCGCGACCGCGTATTTGAGTGGCAGCAGCGCCTCGGGACAGTCGACGTCGTGCTCAAGCTCTGGATGGCGCTCCAGCGTCAGTGGTGCAGTCTCGAGTCAATCTTTCTGAGCGCGTCCGGCGACATTCAGCGCCAGCTCCCGAGCGAGTACCAGCGCTTTGAGCGCGTTGACGACGAGATGAGAGAGCTCTTTGTTGATGCACAGCGCACGCCGTCAGTGCTCGCGACGTGCTGTCAGCGCGACGGCCGCGAGCTCGTGCTGCGCGAGCTCCACGCCGAGCTCGAGGTCTGTCAGCGCGCGCTGAACCAGTACCTCGACGGCAAGAAGGACGTCTTCCCGCGGTTCTACTTTGTCTCGAACGCGTCGCTGCTCGACATCCTCTCGAACGGTGACACGCCACCGCGACTTCAGCCGCACTTTGGCAACTGCTTTGACGGGATCAGTGCTTTCGAGTTTGAGCTCGCAGGGTCGACTGGTGGTACCAATAATAGTGGTGGTGGTACCAATGCATCAGCGCGCCGAAAACCGACGCACACCGGCTTGGGGTCAACACATGCAGTTGCAGCAGCTGAGCAGTACCTCGCACTCGCGATGGTGTCCAAGGAAGGCGAGGTCGTGCCGTTCGCTGACTCGCACGTCGTGCACGGCGCAGTCGAGCACTGGTTCAACGACCTCGTGGCGGTGATGCAAGACACGCTGCGGACGCGCATGCTCGAGGCCATCGAGAGCAGCGCACTCTGGGGTATCGACTGCGCGCGTCATACGTGGGTCTTTGACTACGCCGCGCAAGTCGCGCTGCTCGCGAGCCAGGTCGTGTGGACCGAAGAGGTCGAAGCTGCGCTCGAGGAGCTCGAGAGCGGCACCGAGGACGCCGTGAAGAAGTACTGGGACGTCTGCAGCGTGAGGCTCGAGGCGCTCATCAAGCTCGTGCAGGGCGAGCTCCGCGTACTCGACCGGCAAAAGATTATTACACTCATCACGGTCGACGTGCACGCGCGCGACGTCGTGCAGTCGCTGCTCACGAAGCGCGTGTCGTCGTCGCTCGACTTTGCATGGCAGTCGCAGCTGCGGTACGCAGTCGCAAACGTCGCGACGACGTCGGGCGTCAAGCGCGAGGTGCACATCCGGATCTGCGACTTTCGGTCGTTCTACAGCTACGAGTACAGCGGCAACTGCGGACGGCTCGTAATCACGCCACTCACGGACCGATGCTATGTCACGCTCACGACTGCATTGCGGCTGTGTCTCGGTGGCGCACCGGCTGGTCCGGCCGGCACGGGCAAGACCGAGACGACGAAAGACCTCGCGCGCGGCATGGGGCTTCAGTGCTACGTCTTCAACTGCAGCGACCAGATGAACTACAAGACGATGGCCGACATCTTTCGCGGTCTCGCCCAGACCGGCGCCTGGGGTTGCTTTGACGAGTTTAACCGCATCTCGGTCGAAGTGCTCTCGGTCGTCGCGACGCAAGTCAAGACTGTGCTCGACGCCACGGCACTGCTTGCACTCCCACGCACGTTGACAGCAGCAATGGCGGGTGCGACCTTGGATGGTGCTGCTGCTGGTACAACCAGCCACGACGCAAGCAGCGGGTCGGCAGTAGCGTCGTCTGGCACGTCGGTGCTCGCGATGCCACGTGCCGGCACGTGCGACTTCTTTGGCAAGACGATCGCGCTCGTGCCGACTATCGGGTTCTTCATCACGATGAACCCGGGCTACGCTGGCCGCGCCGAGCTACCAGAGAACCTCAAAGCGCTCTTTCGGTCGTGTGCAATGATCAAACCCGACCTGCAGCCGATCTGCGAGAACATGCTCATGGCCGAGGGCTTCCTCAAAGCGCGCGCACTCTCGGTCAAGTTCGTGACGCTCTACAACCTCAGCAGCGAGCTGCTCTCGAAGCAAATGCACTATGACTGGGGCCTACGCGCCGTCAAGTCCGTGCTGCTCGTTGCTGGCAGCCTGCGCCGCGCACAGGCGACACTATCCGAGGATGTCGTGCTCATGCAGGTACTGCGGGACTTCAACACGCCCAAGATCATGCCGGCCGACTACCCGGTCTTCCTCGGTCTGCTCCGCGACCTGTTCCCGAACCAAGTGCTGCCGCGCATGAACAACGACGCGCTCAAGGCCACGTGTGTGCGTGTGTGTCAGTATCTCGCACTGCAGCCCGAGGACGGCTTCCTCAAGAAAGTCACTGAGTACGACGACGTGCTCCAGGTGCGCCATAGCGTCATGCTCATCGGTCCTGCAGGATGCGGCAAGTCGACGATCTGGACTACACTCGCTGCGTGCCACAACGCGCCGCCACTGTCGTCGATAGCGATGGCGCCACAAGTCAGCAGTGGTAGTACCAACACTGGGAGTATTAACACTGGTGGAACGGCAAACGATACAGGCAATGACACTGACAGCAGTGGCGGTACCAATGACGCACTCAAGCCCGTCACTGTGTATGAGAGCGTGAACCCGAAAGCGATCACTGCAGACGAGCTCTACGGCTACATGACGCTCGACAACGACTGGAAAGACGGCGTGCTGTCGTCCGTGATGCGCGACATGGCCAAGGACGTGGCGCCGTATCACGCGGGACAGACTGCCAAGTGGATCGTGCTTGACGGCGACATTGACGCGGTCTGGATCGAGAGCATGAACACCGTCATGGACGACAACAAAGTGCTCACGCTCGTGTCGAATGAGCGCATTCCACTCACGCACGCGATGCGTCTTGTGTTTGAGATCGCGTCGCTCGCAAACGCAACGCCTGCGACCGTCTCGCGTGCAGGCATCATCTACGTCCACGACGGCGACATTGGCTGGCACCCGTTCGTTGAGTCGTGGCTCCAACGGCGTGTCAGCAGCAGCGAGAGCACGACGCTACCGGGACTCTTTGCCAAGTACGTTGATGCGCTCTTTGCACTGCTGCGCGACGGGAAGTTGTCGCCGATCGTACCCGTGAGCGCAATCGCAATGGTCGAGACGCTCTGTTTGCTTCTCGACGGTGTCTTGCGCACGGTGGGCGAGGCTGACAAGACGCCCGATGTGCTTGAGAACGCGTTCATCTACTGCGCGCTCTGGGCGTTCGGCGGTGCGCTCGATGGCGACAAAGCGAACGATCAGCGCAAGAGCTTCTCGACTGCGTTCAAGACGATCGCCAAGTACCGACTCGCACCGACGAGCGTCACAGCAAGTGGTACAAGTACCAGCAGTACTGGCACCAGTGGTAGCACCAGCAACGCAACTGCTGGCGGACTTGATGCGTCGCTGCACGCCATGAGTCTGTTCGATCTGCACTACAACATTGTGCGCAACGAAGTCGTGCCCTGGAGCGATCGACTGCCAACTGCAGTCACCGTGAGCGACGGCGCGTTCCACTCATTCGTCGTGCCGACAGTCGAGTCCACGCGCATCCACGCGCTGCTCGAGATGCTCCTGCCGAGCGCGCACTCGGTGCTGCTCGTCGGCGGCAGTGGTTCGGGCAAGTCGTCGATTGCGCACGAGCACCTCCGTTTGCTCGACGACGACGACGCACTCGCAGCTGCGCACATCACGATGCATCACTTCATGGACGCGCGCGCGCTGCAGCTGCGACTCGAGCAGTACGTCGAGAAGCGGTCGGGTCGCGTGTTTGGACCGACGCACAACCGCAAACTCGTCTATTTTCTCGACGACCTCAACATGCCGTTTGCCGAGGCGTATGGCACGCAGACTGCGCTCGCACTGCTGCGGCAGTTTCTCGACTACGGTGCGTGGTTCGATCGGCACGACCTCACGGTCAAGAAGACAATCCAGGACGTCCAGCTCCTCGCGTGCATGAACCACAAGGCTGGATCGTTCACTGTGAACCCACGGCTGCAGCGCCACTTTGCGACATTCAGCGTCGTGATCCCGCCCAAACACGATCTTGTGCGTATCTGTGCGAGTCTGTTGGCGCCACACCTCATGAGCTTCTCGGACCGCATCAAGAAACTCGCGCCGGCGCTCATTGCAGCGAGCGTCGACCTGTACGCGAGCGTACGCAGCAGCTTCTTGCCAACTGCGACCAAGTTCCACCACGTCTTTAGCATGCGCGAGCTCAGCGCTGTAGTGCAGGGCCTCTGCGTCACGCGGCCCGAGTCGTTTTTGAACCACTCGCTGCGGTTCGCGCGTCTCTGGCTTCACGAGTGCTTCCGCGTCTTTAGCGACCGCATGGCGAGCGCGAGCGAAGTGCAGCGGTTTACAGAGATGGCAGTCGAGCAGACGAAGAAACACCTCGAAGAGGACCAAGCCGAGCTCTTTGCCGCGCCGCTCATTTGCGTCGGTTTTTTGAGTACCAGTGGTACCAACGGCGGTATCAACAGCGCTGATACCAGCGACACAGATGCGATCGGTATCGGAACTACTAGCGCTGCACTTGGCAACTACGCGCCAGTAACAGACCGCGCGACGCTCACTGCGTGTCTCGAGCAGAAGCTCAAGGCGTACAACGACGTGTTCCCGGTCATGTACCTCGTGTTATTTGACCAGGCGCTCGAGCATGTGACGCGCATCGTGCGCATCCTGTCACACCCGCGCGGCAACGCACTACTCATTGGCGTCGGCGGCTCGGGCAAGCAGTCACTCACGCGGCTCGCAGCGTTCATATGCGGCTTTGCGCTCGTGACACTGAGCGTGTGCGCGTCGCCTGTGTACACGATGAATGAGCTGCGCGAGGACCTCAAAGACGTGTACCGCAAAGCGGGGCTCCGACCGGCCAAGCCACTCGTGCTGCTGCTCACCGACTCGCAGCTGAGCAACGATCCGCACTTCCTCGTGCCACTCAACGACTTGCTCACGACCGGGTACATCCCCGAGCTCTTTGGCGCCGAAGAGCTCGACGCGATGATCAGCTCGCTGCGGCTCGAGGCCAAGGCGCGCGGCATCCCCGACACAAAAGAGCAGCTCCAGGCGTTCTTCTACGACCGCGTGCGCACGAACGTGCACGTCGTGCTCGCGTGCTCGCCGGTCGGGAGCGATCTGCGTGTGCGTTGCCGGACGTTCCCATCGCTCGTGACCTGCTGCACGATCGACTGGTTCCATGCGTGGCCCAAGGAGGCGCTTGTGGACGTGTCGCTCCAGTTCCTCCAGGACGTGCCGCTCGGGACGCACGCAATCCAAGAGAACGTGTGCCACCACATGGCCGAGGTCCACGCGTCTGTGACCGCAGCAAGCGAAGCGTACGCGCGGAGCTACGCGCGGTACAACTACGTCACACCGACGTCATTCCTCGAGCTCATTCGGTTCTACCGCTTGCTTCTTGCGCGGCGCCGATGCGCGCAGAGCGACACGATCAAACGACTCGAAGTCGGCCTCGCAACGCTCAAGAAGACCGCGAGCGACGTTGCTGGACTCCAGGATGACTTGCGGCGCACGATGGTGAAAGTCGACGAGCGCAAACGCGCGACCGACGCGCTGCTCGAGCAGATGGGTAAACAGCGCGGCGATGCCGAGGTCAAGCAGCGCCGCGCCGACGATGAGCGCGCGAAAGCTGCGCGCGCGGCCGAGACCGCGACGACGATTGAAGCACAGTCGGCCGTCGAGCTCGCTCTCGCAAAACCGGCGCTCGACGCTGCACAGCAGGCCGTCAACTGCCTCAACAAGGCGTCACTGACGGAACTCAAGTCGATGGGCAAGCCACCGGCGGGTGTCGACAAGGTCACGGCGACCGTACTCCTGCTGCTCAAGCACGAGACGAAGAATTTTAGCTGGGACAATGCGAAGAAGATGATGGCCAAGGTTGACGTGTTCAAGACGCAGCTTGAGCAGTTTGACAAGGAGCACATACCACCGGAGATCGTCGCGCGCGTCGACGCGCTCATTGCTGAGGACGCGAACTTTAGTTTTGAGAAGATGAAAAACAAGTCAGTCGCAGCAGCAAACCTCTGCGTCTGGGTCGTCAACATCCTGGCGTTCCACCACGTGTACGTGCGCGTCAAGCCGCTCATGGACACGCTTGAGGACGCGCGGCGACAGAAAGCCGACGCCGACGTTGAGCTCGCAGCGGTGCAAAAGCTCGTCGCCGACGTTGAGGCGCAGCTGAGTGCACTGCAGCGCTCGTTCCGCGACGCGACGAACGAAAAGGCCAAAGTCGAGGCTGAGGCGCACGCATGCCAGACGCGACTGTCGCTCGCCGAGCGACTCGTGCACGGCCTCGCGTCCGAGAACGAGCGCTGGAGCCGCGAGATCGACGCGCTGCGGGCCGGCGAGAGCGCGCTCATTGGCGACACACTGCTCGCGGCGGCTTTTGTGAGCTACATTGGTGCGTTCAACGCAAGCTTCCGCACGCAGCTGTGGAAGCGCACGTGGCTCCCGGACTTGCTCGCGCGCGAGATCCCAATCACAATTGGAGCTGGTGGTGACACTCGTGATAGCCGCCGAGGCATTGGTGGCGATAGCAGTGGCAGCGGCATGGGCGACAGCATGCGCGATGGCGTCGATGCGCTCGGCCGCGCAGACTCGACTTTGTCACTCATGGGTGGCGACACGGACAACGACAACGACGTGACGAGCACTGGTGCTGGAGTCGACCCGGTCGAGGTGCTGAGCGACAGCAGTACCGTTGCGCAGTGGATGAACGAGGGGCTGCCAGCTGACCGCATCTCGATCGAAAACGGCTGCATCATCACGTCGTGCGAGCGCTGGCCGCTGCTCGTGGACCCGCAGCTCCAGGGTATCACGTGGTTACGCTCGCGGGACTTTCGCCGCGTCAGTAATATTGGTGGTGGTACCACAACTGCTGGTCCCACAACATCTGGTACCAAAACCGCTGGTACCAACGTGAAATCCGACGTCGCTGGTACTAGTGACCGTGAGACCAACAACGAGCAGCAGGACGTGCCGCCACTCGTGATCCTGCACCAGTCGCAGAAACACTGGATGAAGACGCTCAAGAGCGCGATGAGCGCCGGTCAGAGCGTGATTCTCGAGAACCTCAGCGAGTCAATCGACGCTGCGCTCGAGCCCGTGCTCATGCGGCAAGTCTATCGCAAAGGCCGGAACTGGTTCCTCCACTTTGCAGCCGAAGAGATCGAGTTCGACGCGCGATTCCGGCTGTTTTTGCACACGAAGCTGCCGAACCCGCACTACCGCCCCGAAGTGCTCGCGTACTGCACGCTCATTGACTTTAGTGTCACGGAACGCGGACTCGAGGACCAGATCCTCGCGCGCATTGTCAAGCTCGAGCAGCCCGCACTCGAGACGCAGAAGCAAGTACTGCAGCAAGAGTTCAACGGGTACCAGATCCAGCTCTTGGCGCTCGAGAACCAACTGCTTGAACGCTTGTCGAACGCGCCGGACGACATCTTGTCGGACGTATCACTCATCGAAGGGCTCGAGCAGACGAAACGGACTGCGAACGAAGTTGCTGTCGCGCTCGTCAAGGGTAAAGAGGCCGAGCGCGAGATCAACGTCGCGCGCGAGGTGTACCGCCCAGTCGCGAACGAAGCGAGCATGCTCTATTTCCTCATGGGCCAGCTCTGCAAAGTGAACCACATGTACCGCTACTCGCTCGAGTCGTTCATGACGTTCTTCTACGTCGCGATGGCTGCTGTGCCGCGCCAGGCAGCCATCGATGGTACTGTGACGACTCATTTGAGCAGTCTCCAGGCGTTGTCGTCCAATGCAACGTACTCGGCCGCGTTCGAGCGCGTGCCGGTACTAAAAGAGACGCTGCGCTGGACGCTCTTTGCGATGGTCTCGCGCGGCCTCTTTGAGGAGCACAAGTTGCTGTTCCTCACGCAGCTCGTGCTGCTTCTGCTGCGCCGTGGTGCAATTGGACTCGCGAGCGGCTACACGGAAGAGCACGCGCGGTTCTTACTGCATGGCCCCAAGGTCGTTGGACCCGAGAACGCAATCCCGTGGCTGAGCGACTCGCAGTGGCAGTCGCTGCAGGCGCTCGTGACGCTCGAGGCGTTTGAGCGGTTCGTGGCCGACCTTGAAGAGTCCGAGGCGCGGTTCCGCGAGTGGTACAACGCGGCGAGCCCCGAGGTCGAGAAGCTGCCGCTCGACTGGCGCGAGCTCGACAAGTCGGCGCCGTTCCTCAAGCTCCTCGTTGTCAAGTGCATGCGACCGGACCGACTGACGCAGGCGATCAGCAACTTTATCGCTGCGACGCTCCCAAATGGACCGCAGTACCTTGCATGTGATGCACAGCTCAATAGCTACGCCGTGTTGCAGAGCGCGTTTCGCGAGTCGACGCCGTGGACACCCATGTACTTCATCCTGTCGCCTGGCACGGACGTTGTCGGTGATGTCGACAAGCTCGCCGTGCAGGACCAGGAGCGCATCAAGGGCGTCGACTACCACAACATTGCGCTCGGCCAGGGCCAAGAGGCCATTGCCATGACAACGCTGCAGCGGTCGATCGAGAATGGCCACTGGGTCATCCTCAACAACGTCCACTTGATGCCCAAGTGGCTCCTCGAGCTCGACAAGTGGCTCGAGCAGGTCGCCAAGATAAGCAAGACTGCGTCGTACGCGTCGCTGAACCTGAACGTCACATCGATGCTCGCTTCTAGTACCAGCAACGATGATGCTAGCACGAGTGGCGGCGATCGATCGCGTTCGATCATCGCAGGTGTCGGCGGTCTCCACCCGAGCTTTCGACTGTTCATCACGAGCGATCCGTCTCCAAACATCCCGATTGGACTGCTCGAGCGCGCGATCAAGCTCACAAACGAACCGCCAACGGGGCTCAAAGCGAACGTCAAGCGCGCGTTCGGCTGCTTTAGCAAGTCGACGGTCGACGACCTCGAGCCGCGCACGCGGTGCATCCTCTTTGCGATGTGCTACTTCCACGCGCTCATGCTCGAGCGCAAAAAGTTTGGGGCCCAGGGTTTCAATATGCTCTATCCGTTCGCGGCGAGCGACCTGCTCGCAAGTAGCACGGTGCTCAAGAACTACATGGACACTGCGCCTGCGCGCGTGCCGTGGCAGGACCTGCGGTACCTCTTTGGCGAGATCATGTACGGCGGACACATCGTGAACGAACTTGATCGGCTCGTGTGCGCGACGTACCTTGGCTACTTTCTGCGCGACGACTTGCTCGACGAGCTCTCGATGGTGCCGTACAGCGACGACACGAGTAGTGGCAGCAGTAGTGGTAATAATAGTGGTATCAACAGCAGTGGCGGGGATACGAGTAGCAGTGCAGATACAAGTGGTGATACCAGTAGCAGCAGCAGCATGCACCAGCGCCGCGACTTCCTCGCGCCAAAGCTCTCATCGGGCTTTGATCGCATTTTCGAGCACATTGAGCTCACGCTCCAGACCGAGTCGCCAATAGCGTTTGGACTGCACCCGAACGCCGAAGTGGCGTTCCGCACCGAGCACGGCGAGAAGCTCGTGCAGACGCTCTTGACACTCACGCGCAGCAGCAGCAATAGTGGCGGAAGTAGCAATGGTGGTACCAGCAGCAATAGTCGTCACGACGGAAGTGGCAGCAGCAGCAGCAAGGACAGCGCCGACTCGGTGCAGATGATCGCCGAGGGCGTGCTCCAGGACATCCTCGAGAGCTACCGCGACTTTCGCTTTGACATTGACGAGCTGTTCTTCAAGACGTCCGAGCACCTCGGCAGTATGAGCAGTAATGGTAGTAGCAGCGCCTCGGGCAAAGGCGGCCGCAGCGCATCGACTGCTGCTGCGCTCGCCATGGCAGCTGCCGACGAGATGGATCCGTACCAGAACGTGCTGCTGCAAGAGTGCGAGCGCATGAACGCGTTGCTGAACGAGATGACGCACTCGCTCGTGGAGCTCGAGATGGGCTTTCACGGCGACGTGACGCTCACGGACGCGATGGAGAGCCTCCAGGACTGTCTCTTTCTCGAGCGCGTGCCATCGAGCTGGGAAGCCGTGGCGTTCCCGTCGCGCCGGTCGCTCGCGCCGTGGCTCGCCAACCTGCAGCAGCGCATCACGCAGCTCCAGGACTGGAGCGCACAGGCGCCGGAGTTGCCGCTCGTGCTCTGGTTCCCAGGGTTGTTCAACCCGCAGTCGTTCCTCACGGCCGTGCTGCAGACGTGCGCGCGCAAGAATGCGCTCGAGCTCGACAAGCTCGGCATTGCGACCGACGTGACAAAGCGGAGTGTCGATGCGATCGACGCGCCGTCGCGCGACGGGCAGTACATCCACGGCCTCGCGCTCGAAGGGGCGCGTTGGGACCTTGCGAACGGTATGCTCGACACGAGTGTGCCCAAGGAAATGTACGTCGTGATGCCCGTGATGAACTGCCGCGCAGTTGTCGCCGCTGTGCGCAAGGACGTCAGTGGTACCGCATCAGTAGGTGGCGGTAGTGGTGGCGCGAGCGCAAACACGTTCGAGTGTCCAGTGTACAAGACCCAACAGCGCGGCCCGACGTTCGTGTTTACAGCGCAGCTGCGCACCAAGTCTGCACCATCCAAGTGGATCCTCGCGGGCGTCGCGCTGCTCATGGAGGTCGTCTAGGCTCGTCAATAGCTTTTCCTGGGTAACTAACTGTGTGTGTGCATGTGTGCTCGGCTTGTAAAGAACAAGGCGACAGCACAGATATTCGTCCGTCACACGAATGATGGCAAGAGGCGCTTTCTACATGTTTTCTCGAGTGGTTCGCATCAGATCATTGATCAGCACTGCTACAAATCACACAAACCAGTTTATGATATATTTGAGTAGATCTGCTTGGTCCACGTGATAAGGCAGTTCTCGAGGCCATGCACCTGGTCTTTGACGCCGACGCTGCCCATGTTGGTGCCAGTGCCACCAGACACGCTGAGCAGCGTAGACGATGCAGTTGCATGGCTGCTGTTGTGGCTGCCACTCGAGCCGATCGACGCCGATGTTG
>JAADWX010000715.1:0-15590 GCA_023336405.1 Globisporangium echinulatum | reverse complement strand
TAACTCGTTCTTCGCAATAAAGTAATGCCTCATTGACGACGCAAACGGACTGCCAGCGCGCGCCTTGCTGTGCTTGCTCGAGGCGCTGTAGTCGCCTGCGAGCGCATGGACGAGGTCGATCGCGTACGGATTGAAGAACGATTGGCACAGCAGCGTGTCGAGCACGCTGTCGACAAAGACCTCTCCTGCAGCGTACGACGGTGCGAATGCTGCCGGTAACAGAAACTCGGTGTCGGCTCCACTCAGATCCTCGTGTTGAGCAGCGTTAGTCAAACCGAGTTCGTGCCGACTCGGTCGTTGCTGCAGCGTCGCACGCGTGACTGAGCGGTGCAGTCCGTGGCCGTGGTGGTGCCTCTGGTCGCTCTTGTACGCAAAGTACTTGATGCTATCGTGGCTGCGCACAACTGAGCACCCGAGCGTGTGCTTGTGCAGCGCACTGGACGACGCACGGAGCTCGCTGCCGCCTGCGAGTCGGTGCTTGAGTGCGTGCGCGCTCATTGCTGCGCGCGACGACCGCAAGTGCTCGTGGTGCAGGTCGTGCACCGTCTGCAGCGACAGCGTCGACATGATCACTTGGTAGTCGACGAGGTGATCCGAGAGCTCCTCGGCGCTCTCTTCCCGGAACTCGTCGACGTGGTACTTCCAATGACCTGGGATCATAAGCACGGCGCGCGCCTCGAACGCGCGGACGCGCAGCAGATCCTCGACGTTTTGCGAGACGCCGCGCTCGACAAACACGTTTGGCGGTAGCGGCGTCGAGAGGTTCTCAAAATCCGCGTCGCTCGGGAACCGCTTCACGAGCAGCAACACGGCCGGCATAAGGCCAGCACGCTCTTCCGCGTACAGTTGCTCGAGGTAGCACGCGATCTGGTGGCTGTGCGCGAACGGACCGCAGATCACGATGTGGTCGTGCAGCTGCTGCACGCGCTCGGCCGCAAGCACCGACGTCGAACGACGCAGCTGCGACGCTTTCGCGCGTTGCGAGTGCTGTTGTTGATGAGCAAACGGCGGTAGCAGCGGCAGGTGGGCCATCAGCGTCGATGCGGTCGATGCTGCAGACGACGATGACGACGACGAGGAGGAGGAGGACTCGCTCGAGTCGGAGCGCACGCGCACGGTCGTCAGTTTTACGCCAATGGACGACACGCTCGTGTCTTGTGTATGAATGAGGTCATCGTTGTCGAGATACTGAAGCGGCTCAACACTCTCGTCGTCAAAATCGTTGCCAACGTCGTGACTCCGATCCGTTGACGGACTCCTCCGGTCGTTCACCATTGACTGGCGGTCCAGCACGTTGTCGGACGAAAACACAAGCGTCGGCAAGTTCGATTCGTCGTGGGCTCGCGCGTCCCGCGTGCGCGCTGCAAGCGTCTCGACGGCGTACTTGGCGTACGACGCGCTTGGCGCGATGAAGAAACCGATGTCGCTGGAATAGTGCGCACCACAGCAAACACACAGCGAGAGCGTCAAATCGTGCACTACTCAACTCTGTGAATGTACAGGCAGATAACTTATCAGGCAGACGCACTTTTGTCGCAGTGGCTGGCCGAACGGACACAGTCGGATGCGCTTGCCGCTGTCGTTTGCACCGACCTTGTCGTACAGCGCGACAAAGATGACACTGAAGCTGCACAGTCACATCGCATCGCATCGCGTCGTCCCGCACAGCATCGTCTGTGTGAGTCTCACGCACACGTCCACACAACTGCATTGCTGTGCGCCTCCACCGAGCTTCAGTGTCTCGGACGCACCTGTTGTAGAGCAGCTCGGCCGCGCTGTCGTATAGCAAGCCATCGAAGAAACGCGGGAGGTAAACTGGAAACATCTGGTGTTGCAGTCCGTGCGCGTACTCGGCAACCCACGGCACGTTTGACACCATCGCGTCGGCCACATCGTGCTCGGATGCCGAGTATATCAAGTTGAGCAGCAGTGCTGTCGCGCCGGGACACACGATGCTGCGCGCGAGGATCGCCGTACGCAGGCGAGGCGTGTTGAGCGCCACCTCGACGCCCGTGATCGTGCGCAGTCCGCGTGTGCGTTGCGGCGACAGGATCTGCAGAAAGCACCGAATGTCGCGCTTTCGACGCGCTGTTGGCGAAGACGATGAAGACGATCCGTACACGCGGTTCTGGAAGCGAAACTTGTCGATCGCGAGCGCCTGGAGGATCGTGAGTGCATCTGCAGCGTCGGCGTGCTTTGGGTTGTCCTTTGCCGCGAGGATGAACACTGCAGCAGCTTGCTCGACGCACGCGCGTTTGGCGTCCTTGTCGTTCAGCAGACTGCCTTTGAGGTACGTCACGCGGCGGCGGAACTTGGCGTTCAGCAGCAGCCCCTGCAGGCGCTCGTTCGGCACGGCGTCCGTGAGGAAGACGACGTCCATGTTGACGCGTCCCTGGCGCACGCGGTAAAACTCGGCGAGGAACTCGGCGGCCGACTCGAAGCTCACGTGGCCCGTCACGACGACGTGGCCGCCGTTCAGCGCGCTGCGCTTCCGTACGTTGTAGCCGTGCATGTAGCCGTGCTGGAGCTTCGAGAGCTCCACGAGTCGGTTGATCTGCCGCGGGATGACCGTGATCACGACAATGATCATGAAGATCACAAAGAGTTGCGCTGTACGAGTGCCTCAAAGCGAGAGTGAGCGAGCGAACGAATACCGTGTGAGCAGTTGCGAGACACATCGACAGATAGAGTACGCATCGAGATACCGCGTGCCGAGTACGTACACGCAGTGTTCTTGGGCGTGATGTCGCCAAAGCCGACGGTCGACATCGTCACGAAGACAAAGTAGATGGCTTGATGGAACTCGAGCTTTGCGGCGATCGACGAGTAGTACGACTCCTCGAGGATCTGGAACACGCCTGCCGCGACGAAGATGAGCGCAAAGATCATGAACGCAAGCACACCGAGCTGTCCAACACATTCATACGTAGCGACGTATAGGTTAGACCGATGGACGAGCATAACGGCAACACGGTTCGGAGTCTCAACAATCGCACGCACTTCGTAGTCGTAGCCGGCGTAGGACTGCACGATGCGGTACAGACGCAGCACGCCGAGGATGCGGAAGACGCGCGCGACGCGCACGAGCTGGAGGAAGTTGAGCTGGAGCGACGCGAGGAAGTACTGCAACAAGGACACAAGGTCGTGTGAGTCAGCGCAGCGTTAATGACACCACGACACCAGTCAACATATTTCAGTACAAGCCACGCACAGCAATGAGAGGCGGCACGATCGTGAGCAGGTCGATGATGCTCATTGGGCTCACGAAGAACCGCAGTCGATCGTCGGACGCAAACACGTGCAGGAACTGTCGACCACGACGTCGCGCAAACAGACAGCAAGAGCGTCATGAGTCAACAGCTCAAGCACTGCACCAGTCTCATAACGGGTCGGGCAGTCAGTGTGTCGTACAAAGTCGACTGCAAAGAGCAGCGTGCACATCATCTCAAACTTGGAGTACGCCTCGTTGCCGTCAATGAACGCTGTGACGTCGTACGACTGTGCGAGTATGATGCAAGGCGTTGACGTCAGTATAACAAGCGATGTATACACAACATGCGAGAGCGAATGAACCATGCAAGCGCAACGTACGTTGATCACAGACATGACGACGAGCGCGAGACTGAGTAGCACATTGACCGACTCGAGCACGATGCCGCCCTTGCTGCAAGCGGCAACAGTGTGCGTCAGCGACCATTTGAATTGACAGACCCCGCTCACGTGCAACGTACACTCACTCACGCACGCACCCATCGAGGAAGGTCTGCGTGCGCTCTTTCCACGTAAGCGCTTGTACATTGCCGATTTGGTGGCGCCGATAGCGCTCTCTTGACTCGCCTGCGTGAGGAAGTGATGTGTATCAGCCGTTGCTGTGTGTGCAATGCGCAATGCGCAACAGCAGATGTGCGTACCTGTTACATCCGAATGTCTTGGCGACTCGAGTGCGTGGAACTCGCCGCGTTTGTCGATCGCACTACGGCGCTTCATCACGATGCACCGCAGCGAGTAGCGGGTTGTGCGCGACGGTCTTCTCGCTGTCGTCGCGTACGTTCGCGAGTGCGCGGCGCGACTCAGGACGATGTCGTCTCGAGTGCAGGGTTGCACTCGAACGACGTGTGGCCTCTCAACGGCAGAAAAGCCAGTCAGTCAAATTGTTTTACATTGAAATCATTCTTGACTCGGTGTCCAGATTGAGCAAGATGGCTCCTCGAAAACTGCGCATTGTATACTGGAAACAAGTACAGATCATCTCATGTGCTTCCATTGCTTCTGACTGGTAATCTACATTCCAACCAAATACACAGTACGTGAGGTGTCTTCGAACGTCATTCAGCTGTCCGCTAATCATTCGCGATGATGGAGCTCTGATGTGCCTGCTGCTTGCTGCTGCTTGCTGCTGCTGCTGCGAGGTGTCGCGTTCGCTTCACCGTCCGTATGCAGCGTCCAGCGCTGACACGTGGCTGCATGCGAGGTTGGTGCGAGTGCAAGTCGACGACATCGGCCTTTCTCGCATTCAAGGGCGGACTGCACTTTCTAGGATCATCAACAGCTCTGTTCCAACAAGTGGACAGACCGCCGCACACTTGTGCACCAGCGCTCTTGCAGCAACGACGACGAACAACAAGCTACGATGATGATGACGAGAGCGCCGTCTCGATCCAGCATCAAGCAAGAGCGTCAGCCCACCGCCACCACCGATCGCGCGCCGCGCAAACACATGTGTGACGACGACAGCACGTTTCTGCTATGCGCAGCAAGTCGGCTCTTGCGCAACGACGATGACGATGACAGCGGCAGTGCGCACCACGATCTCGAAGCACCGACGATCGTCGAGTTTCCATCGTTTCAGGCACTGCTGCATGCAGCTACATCCGCAGCGCCTGTCGTCGTGCGCGACCGCGTTCACGGCGCTGCGCCACGCGCGTCGCGTCCTGAGTCGTCATCGCCCGCTGCTGAATCAGCCAGATCCACTGACGTGAACGCGCGCACCGAGAAGCGACGCGAGCGCAACCGCATCTCGTGCCGCAAGACGCGGCTCAAGCGCAAGGTGCAACAGAGCAGTGCTGAACTCCTTACACGCAAGCGCGTCGAGCGCAACACGTTCCTACACGAGCTCCATCGCGAGGTTGTAGCGACATCGACCGCTATAGCAGAACAATCAAGCAGCAGCTGCGTGGCGTCGATCGACCAGAAGCGCATTGCACGCCACTTTGTTGCCCGAAGCGTGCACTTTCAGCTCGCAGACCCAGCGTACGACGCGTCCTGGTGCTTCGAGCTGCCGCATGGCGCCACGAGCGCGCGGCCAACGAAGCGCACAGCGACGCCGCATGCGCTCGATGCGCTGTTCAGACAGTGGCGAGCAGTCACAGCAGCATTCGAGGTCGCAGACCTCGACGTCCTCAGCGTGCGCGAAAGCGGCGCAGCCGACACGCTGCGTTGCGAGTGGCGCGTCGCTGGCGCCTCGTTGCACGATCTGCAGCACGGCCGCGACGCCGAATCGGCCGTGCGTGGCGAGACGATCGTGTGCTTTTGCGGCAGCCGCATCGCGTCGATCGAGCTGCGCGTCACGGCGCCGAGCGCAGTCGCTGCCGTCGTGTGAGTTGAGCGAGTGGTTCGACGTGCCTGACCGTCCATTTGAGTCGAGTCAGGACGAGCTAGCTGGCTGGACGTGCCGACACCAGATCATTCACTATCCACCAGTCCCTATTAGCCACACAGACAGAGAGATAGGCAGACAAACAGAAGTGAATGGACAGACGAGCACTAACTGCGTGTTGTCGTCACGTGCGTGGGTTGTTTGGGCACCCAACGTGCATGAGGTGCTCTCGCCAGCCGCGCTTGCCAGGTGGAATGTCATCATGGCAGAGCGGACAGCGACTCGCGGTTGTCGGATCCGCTTGCGGCGGACAGTCGTTGAGCGCGACGTGCTTGTCAAAGAACTTGGCCGTGATCGCCTCGCCGCAGCGCGGACACGCGCGGTGGTTCCGCTTGAGCTCGCACTCGGCGAGCAAGTGCTCGTTGAGACACGCGATCTCGATCACTTGGCCGCACATCTTGCACGGTCCAAGCATGCGGCACTCGGCCCAGAAGTGGTGATCGAGTCGCTCCGAGTCGAACGCGCTGTCGACGACGCCACAGAACGGGCACGTGTACTCGTCGACCGACGCGTCGTCGTCGTCGTCGTCGTCGCTGGTAGTCGCACCGACAGCTGGACGATGCGCCATCTCGTCGGGTAGTCGCGCCTGTGGATGCGCATGATTCGGACGCGCGTTACGTGGCGCTGCAGCAGCAGCCCGTGCGTTTGCGGCCTTTGCAGTCTCGGCAGCTTCAAACGCGGCTTGGTACTCCTCCATTTGCTTGGGTCGGAGCGACTTGAGAAACGGTTCGACCTCCGAGCCGACGATCTGAACATCGTCGCATCACATACGCGTCACGTCACGACGGATGTCCAGTCATACAAGTAGATACACATAGCAGCACGAACCTGGTAGAGCGCGACTGTGAGGTCCTTCGTTGGGTCGCGGATCTCGCGGTTCGGATGCGCAAAACAGTTGGCGTCTTCGAGGAAGCTCAATAGGCCACTGACCGAATAGTCCGAGTCGTCTTGGAGCAGCTCAAACTTGCCGACGAGGTCGCGCAGCACGAGCACGCGGCCTTGGAGGAACTTGACGCCGAGCGGCTTCTTTGCGCGCTTCGTCACGTGCGCTGCGACGAACGCGACGCCGACGTTTGACGTGCCGGCGAGTCGCACGAGGAGCGCAGCAGCTTCGTCGCGGACTTTGGTCTGCGGCTCGCCAAGCTTGTTCACGAGCTGCGTCATGCTGTTCCCCAGCTAGCAAGTCATTTGCAAGCGCGACCGAGTCAGTCGTACACACTGCCAACCAGCCAGCCAGATAGACAACAGACAGACAGACGTACGATGTGGCACATGTCGTCGCGCCGCACGCGAGCGCCGAGCGGGAGCATGCGCTCGAGCAATCGGAACGCCGAGAGCGCGACCTGTGCGATGCGGTCGCCCGCGCCGCACTGCACGAGTGTCGAGCAGACGTCGAGGAGTTCGCGCGGATCGTTGTCGTACCGTTCGAGGTCGATCGTGACTTTGCGGATCGCGGCGTCGCGGTGGTTCCACAGGTTGCTATACAGACAGCGCGTGAAGAACGGCCCGATGACGTTGATGAGCTGCTCGTTCTCCTTTGCGAGCGCTGCTGGGATCTCGTCTGGGTCCGGCAGCGTCTCGGCGTCCGGGATGCCGCGAAAGTGCGGGTTCAGGCCAGTGTCGCCAGTCGGGTCGGCCTGGTCATCGCCATCGTCAACACCGTTGCCGTTGTCGTCGGTCGCAGCAGCTCGACTGTAGTGACCGCTGCTACTGCTCGGACGGTGCGGACTGCTGTCGCCTGGGAAGCCGCGAGTAGTGCCGCTTGCACCTACACGTGGCTTGGAAACTGGCGACTCGTCGGGGTACATGTCGCGCGGCGAGAAGCTCGAGCCTGTAGCTACGACTGACTTAGTCCCTCCAACAATTGCTGCAGCTGCGCGCGGCAGCACTTGACTGCGCGCCATCGACCGCGCGCCGCCTCCATTCACTGAGTGCGTCGGCGACGGCGCAGCATACGAACTACTGCCAACACCAACATGCGGTCCAATCGGCTGCGACTCGTTGCTCCCAACTGTCGCTTCGAGGAGACTGATCTCGTCTTTGATGCGCTTTGCAGCGTCGTAGTCTTCAGCTGCAACCGCGTCGCGCTTTTGCGCTTCGAGCCGCGCGAGCTGCAAGCCGATGCTCTTGAGCTGCTCCTCCATGTGCTTGAGCCGCTTCGCTTGGTCGTAGTCCTCCATCGCGACGGCTTGGTCCTTTGCGACCTGGATCTCGCGTATCCGCGCAGCCGTGCGGGCGTCAAAGCGCAAGTCAAAGCTCAAGTCGTCGGTGCTGGTGGCGCCGCCAGACAGCTTTGCAGCACTCGACCGGACGTTGGTACCATTCACGAGCTCGCGGCTCGTTTGGCTCGGCAACTCGTCGAGTTGGGATATAGGAGGAGACGCGGGCAACTCGCCGAGTAGATTCACGGCCATGACGCCGACTTGGCTGTACAGATTGCGCTCATTCACGTAGCACTGATGCAGCAGTAGCTTGACAAACGTCGCGTCGTGGTCGATGTGCACGGTCTTGAGCTCGCGCGCCATGTAGTTGCTCTCGACATTCGACTTGAGCGTCAAGAAGCTGAGTGTATA
This sequence comes from Globisporangium echinulatum, assembly GCA_023336405.1. Lineage (NCBI taxonomy): Eukaryota > Oomycota > Peronosporomycetes > Pythiales > Pythiaceae > Globisporangium > Globisporangium echinulatum. Next base: position 7,361 of record JAADWX010000715.1, on the reverse strand, counting down.
TACAGGAAGTGAGCTACCTACATAGTTGACTTGGCGCATATGTAATTACAGAGAACGCACCCGAGCCGCTGGAACGCTGCGTCGTGGAGTGCGGTGCTCGTGCTCAGGAACAGCTCGATCTTGGTCGCAATGTGCGTCTGGTGCGACAGCAGTTGCACCTGTGAAGCACGCGCTCAGTCGCGTGGGTGTGGCAGAAGAGAGTGATGCAATGCGCAAGCGCAAGCCGCACCTGTGTGATACGGCAGGCTCCATCGAGGAGCTTGAGCACGAGCTCTTGCGGATACTCGCAGTTCCTGCATCGCGTACATATGCACACACATACAATCACAAGCATACGCGCACACAGAGACGCATGAGCAAGCAACAATAGACACTGCGCAATGCATCGCTTTCTCATTCGCATGCAAGCGACCACTCACTTTGGTGTGAGGAAGCCCTTGCTACTGGCAGCGTGCTCGTTGAGTTCACGCGCTGGGAATGCTGGGTCCTCGCCCGAGCACGCAGCGACGCTAAAGCGCAGCTTGCTCATCGCAGCACGCACGTGCTCTGTTGCGACTCAATACAGCGCCACTTGTCTTGCTGCGCACGCGTATCTACAGCTTCGCGAGCTGCCGGAGCTGTCGCGTGCAGCAGGTTTGCTCGCTCGTCGATGAGCACACTTGGTGTCGTCGCGAGCCTGTTCGGCTTCAAACTGAAACCGGCGAGTCGATTTTGACTCGTGCGCAGCGAGCAATTCATTTTGCTAAAAACCACCAATACGATTGCTAGCGTTACACGATATTATGTACGCCACTCAATTCCTGCTATGTCTTGTTTTTTGCAGTAAACTATAACGAAGTGGTGCACACATGTTCGTGTAACGCTTGGAGTTGTCTGTATCGAAAATAAAACAGGGAACTTGTCCTACCCAGGGGGAGGCAAAAGCGCTCGTTGTCTGTCGCCCAGTTGCGAGCCAACGGCAGAAAGGAAGCACGCACAGGTGAGCGCCGCCATGGCAACGACCTGCGTCTGTGCAGCTTTGTGCGCTCGTAACTCACACAGGACGCAAGCTCTTGAGTGACGCAGCCACTCACAGTGCTCCTTCCTCACATTGCACACCACCGCCGTTCTCTCTCTCTCTCGCTCGTTCTCTATTAGCGCTGTCGTTTCGCACAGATCGCTCTTGTTGCGCGTGTCTCCTCTCTCGACCACAGCGACTCAGGACTGCATCTTCCTCCTCGATCTCTAGCAACAAGCGACACACGCAGCAATGGCAAAGAAGAACCGCGTCGTCGACGACAGCGACGAATCGGACGGCGGCAACTCGTCTGCAGCGTCTGGCTCGGGGAGTTCGCGCTCGGGCAGCGGCAGTGGCTCCGACTCGGGGAGCGGCAGTGGCTCCGACTCGGGTAGCGGTAGTGGATCTGGCAGCGGTAGTGGCTCGGGCAGCGGCTCAGACAGCGGTTCGGGCTCTGGCAGTGGCAGTGGCAGTGGCTCCGGCTCGGGGTCCGGCAGCGGCAGTGGCAGTGGCACCGCGAGCGGCTCGGACGCATCGACCGCATCGGCAAAGAAGAAGAAGCGCGTCAAACGCGCAGCGCCAGCAAAGAAAGACAAGAAGACAACGTCGCCATCTGCCAAGCCCAAGACCGGGAAGAAGCCAGCAGCAGGAGGTACCAAGAAGTCCACTGCGTCCGCACTCAAGAAGGACGCGCGCGAGCAGGCGAAAGCTGAAGCCGATGCCGATGCCGACAACGAAGCCGACGACGACGCGCCAACTGCGCGCAGCAAGAAGCGCGCAACGCACAACACGATCGAGGACGATGAGGACAGCGAAGCCGAGCTCGAGTTTGCGCAGAACCTCGATGGGCTTACCGAAGTTGAAAAAGAGAAGCGCCTACTGTAGGTACCTGTCCTGTATTAGGATTTGAGGATACATACCCCGGGGTATTGACTGTCTAACTAACTAACGCTGGGATGCTATTGTCACGTCTTGCAGTGAAAAGTACGAAGCCGACGAGCAGAAGAGCAAGGAGAAGGACCTGAAGAAGCGCCTTGCAGCCGCCCAGGGCAAAGGCAGTGCGGCCTCAAGTGACGACGACGACGACGACGATGTCGTGTCAACGCGCCGCGGCGGCCGCAATCGCGAGAGCGACCGGCGCAAAGAGGCGCTCAAGAACTTGAAAGTGAACAAGTCGAAAGGCTCGGGCGACAAGGCGCGCTCGATGCTCGTCGACCGCTTTGGCGACGACGACAACAGCGACATGGACGCCGGCGGTAGCGGCGCGGGTCGCGACCTTGCCGAGAAGCGTCGCAAGCGCCGCGAACTCACGCGCGGCCGCAGTCGCACGGACGACAATGACGACGATGACTACAGCGACGAGTCTACGACAACAGCCCGGCGCAACAAGGCTGCTGGCGATAGCAGCAGCAGCAAGTCCAAGTCGGCAGTCTCACTTGCGCTCGATGCGGGCCGCGTCGACGAAGAGGACGAGCTCAAGCCCGAGGAGAACGTCCCGGTGACGTGGCACCAAGCGAACCACTACCTCTTGCGCAAACGGACGTTCTTTGAGAAGCATTTTTTCGAGCCGTTCTTTGACAAGCTCGTGCGCGGTGTGTACGTGCGTATCCCGATCTCGGTCGTCGACGGCGAGATGGTCTACCGGTTCTGCGAAGTCGTGAGCGTCTGCAAGATGGCGCGCGCGTACACGTTCATGGGTGAATCGACGCACAAAGGCGTGCTCTGTGCATTTGGCAAGAGCCGCGTCGAGTGGAAGCTCGCGAGCATCTCGACGCACTCGCTCCAGGAGCGCGAGTTTCTTGTGTGGCGCGCGACGCTCAACAAGGAGCGTCTCCACTTTCCCACGCACGCGGAAGCCAAGAAGATGAGTCGCGCCAAGCAGCGAATGGTCGCAACGCATCGGTATACCGAGGCCGAAGTGAACGTCATGGTCGCGCGGAAGAAAGAGATTGGCGTCCCGAGTGTCTCGCTCGGCGTCCAGCGCGTGCGCCTCGAGCGCGACGTCCGCGCGGCGCAAGACATGAAGAACTTTGAAAAAGCTGTGAAGCTCGAAGAGAAGCTCCAGCGGCTGCTTGCTGAGAACGACGCGCGGCAGAGCCGCAAGAGCGACGACGTGCTTCGGATCAACGCGATCAACAAGCGGAACCGCGAAGCGAACCAGCGGCAGGACCTCCAGGCCCAGGAGCTCAACGACGCCGTGCTGCTCAAGATGACGAGCGCCGAGCGCCTGCAGTTTGTGCGCGCGAACTCAAAGAAGATGTACCTGTCGAAAGCGATTCTCGATAAGAACTTGGCCGACGGCAAGCTCATTCAGATGCCGGACGGCCGCATCATGACGCTCAATAAGGTCCATGAAGTCGAAGCGCTGCCGGACGACCTCGTCTCGGGCAAAATGGGCGTCACGAAGGACAAGATGGGCAGCAGCAGCGGCGAGATCGACATTGACAAACTACTCGACAAGCAGCGCGAGCGCAAACAGAAGGAGTCGATGAGAGCTGAAGCGCAGCGCAAAGCGGAAGATGCAAAAGTCGAAGTCGTTGGAGCTGCTGGTAGTAGTGGGACTAGCGGTAGTACGGTCCAGGACATGGCGAATGCGACGATCCGGATCCACGACAGCGACGGGTCGGTCATGACGCTCCGACCGGCGAGCGAGATCGTCAAGGAGATGACGGCCAAGCCGGTTGTGTCGGACGCGACGAAGGCCGCGCGCAAGGGCATTACGGTCAAGGAGTACTTTGACCGCGTCAAGCGGCGGCGCGTGGACGGCTAGCGGCTGGGCGTGATGCGACGCTCTGTGGCCACGCGACACGTCGCAGTGTAGCTGCTAGCGACGACGACGGCAGTGTGAGGGCAGTTGACACACAGTATGGTGGTGTGCTAGCTTGACTCGTTCTATACATGCACACACACGTATACAACTGTCAGGACCTCACGCTTCGTTACTGGCGTAAGAGCGCTAATGGGCGGCACAGTAGTAGCTATGTGTGAAGAGCTACGAGCCAGCAGTGCATAGATGACGAGCCAACATTGACAGCGTGCGTAATGGCTGCTGTCCTCCATGTATCGTCTGTCGCGACACTACATGTAGACAATATGGACAAACAAGCAATGCAGTCGAGTCGACTCGCGCCCTCAGCACCCGCGCAGACTGAGGATGTGATGGATCGTTGCGCCGCTCTGCACGTCGTAATCGCTCAGCGCTCGGCCACTTTCGAGTTGGCGGCCTGCAAAGACGAGCCGATTGTTGCAGGCGCCAGTTTTGCGCTGGATCCACTCTTTGAGATCATCAACCGACGCGTCTGGCGAGGTGCGTAGCTTCCAGACCTCTCCAGTCATCGTCTTGATGGGGATCATGTAGTAGTGTGCCGACTCGATCTCTGACGACGACGACGTCTCCGATGAGCTTTCGTATGACGTCGCAGGTAAAGTCGGAGGCGAAATCGCAGACGACGTCGCTTCGTCTGGCCACACGAGCGAGTTCGACGACGCCAAACGCTGTCTCGTATAGCGACACCGTCGTGGTATAGCGCTCCGAGTCGGCGCGTGGAACGGGGCTGTGCTTGAACAGGTGTAGCGTCGCGATGGTGTCGCTACCACGCATTCGCTCATTAAACATACTCGGTGCACGCCGACCGCTGAGCAGCTGCGCGCACGTACGAGCGTACTCGTGCGGGTGCAGCATGTGCGTGTGCCAGACAGCATCGACAAGGTGCGATGGCGAGAGCGCGGGCGGCAGCACATCGACGTCGTTACGCAAGAGCTTGAGCGCGAGAAACTTGGTGTACTCGTCGATGTGCGCGAGCGGATGGAAGTTTGCGAGCAGCGCCATGGGCACTGCGGCGCGAACGCGCTCGAGCGTGCGGAGCACTGTCGCTGGGTCGCTCCTATGCGCTGACGTCGTTGGCACATTATGGACAAATGATACCGATGAACTTCACAAATGCTGGACTCTCATATTATCGGGCTTTATGGACGCACGGTCCAGCCGCGCACAGTTTCGTGGAGTTGCTGTCGCCGTGCGATTGCGGCTCGCTCGTCGGCCGTGAGTGGCAGCGCCGTGATGTCGAATGGGCACTCTTGCGGGATACCACGCACAGCGAACGAGCCGGCGTACAGCTCTGCGGGTCGCGCAACGGTCCGGTAGATCGTGTCGTGATGTACATCAAGCGTCAGGATATCGTCGCTGTTGAGGTACAGCGGCGTTGCTGCTGCTGTCGCTGACTTGTTGGGGAAGTAGTGTAGCGCGCCGCCGCAGAGCACCGAGTCGGGCTTACCGTCGTGCGCGTGCAGGTCCGTGCCAAGTGCGCCGACACCAAAGTCCGAGAACGCGTACTGCGTCTCAGCAAGTTCGCACGCGATAAAAAAGAGCTCTTTGTCGCCGTACGACGGCGGGACTGGGACGCCGTCAAGCGCGAGGAACGACGCGAGGATCGCGGTCGCGCGCGGCTGCTTGCGCTTGTTCCAGAGCACGAGCGACGAGTCCATCTCGTGGCCTGCGTGCAGGTTCCACGAGTGACTCGCAAGTAGAAAGTCGCTCGGCGCGAACCTCAGATTCGACGGCATTGCGTTCATCACGACTGCGCGACTCCGTGGGACGTGTGCGAGCGAGCGGTACGACACGACGTCAAACTGGGAGAGATACGTATGGAGCGCGCTCACAGACCTGCCGCTCGCGGTCGTTGCGATGCGCGCTGCGAGGAACGCGTCGGCTGCACTGATGCGGTCGTGGAAGAAGAGCGTACCAGTCTGCTTGTACGACGCAAGCGTCCAGAGCGGCATTGGGCTCTGGAAGAAGACCGTGTCGGCGTCTACGAGCAAGAGCTCCTCGAACTGCGAGAACACGACCGCGATGATCTTGATGTGAAAGCCGCGGAAGCGCTCGTGGCACTGCTCCATCGAGCCGCAGAACAGCCGCTTGCGCGATCCGAGTAGGTTCGTCGCTGCAAGTGCTTGTGCGCAGACGTCATAGACCCGCACGAGTGGGTCTCGGCTTGTGATCATCTCTTTGAACGCGGTGCTGAAGTCGCCGCAGTGTGGGATCTCGATCGGCAGGTCCACGCCGAGCGCGCGCAGCTCGAGGATCGCCGACAGCCCGAGGAGCGCAATGTCGTCGAAGAGCGGCAGGACGACGCCGCGCGGCACCGACGTCTGCTGCGCAAAGTGTGAGAGGCTCAGTGCAAACTCGCGGTGCATCGCAAGCCGCTGTCGACTGCTGTCAGACGACATGTCGTCGTCGTTGTCTTGTGGCCACGTCCACAGTTCATTCATCGGTGCCCTTGCGTCGATCCCAACGAGCGTCTTGATGCGCTCGAAGACACGCATATCGCTACTGCTTACTGTGATCGCGCCCGAGAGGATGCATGTCAGGCCGAGCAGCACGAGCAGCGCGATGCGCTGCATCTGTCGCCGCGTCGCTCTTGCCGAGACGTGCAGCTTGGTCTGATCCTCGTTGCTATGCTGTCGATGAGTTTGTGTGGGCATGTTGGTGGTGGCCTGGAGCTCCAGGTCGCACACGGATGCAAAGCGCTTCATGGCTGCAAGTGTGATTGCTTAGGATGGTGTAAGTGCGAGAGTGAGCACGCGAGAGCTGCAGCGAGCGTTTGAGTTGATGAAAACAAGACCAGGGACGCGACTCGCTCGCGCCTATCAACGATGGTGTAGGAAGCAACTGCCGCATCAGCGTGCACGCACAGTCTATCACAAAGTTGATTCGCAGCGATTGACACTGACGCGTCGATACATGGCAGTCATGGCCACCACAAACACTGATAACACGTGCACGAACAGCAGATGCCGATACAAGTCACATGGCGTTCGTACGGCGCGCTCGTGTATCGACGCTGTGTCCACGAGCGTGCGACAGATGAACATCCGCATACTCGACCTATGTGTGATGAGTGGAGGCTATCGGATCAAATGCTGGCTGACTCGGAAGCAAGAGCTGGTCGATCTGTTGGGCTCATACTCATTTGCAATCGCGATTGAGCGAGATCTGAAGGAGCCTTTGGGAGCTGCCGGTAGTAGCGATAGCAGCGGTACGAGTTGCGTGCTGCGTGGCGCATAAGGTAGTGCTCTACACGTGCGTGCAAAGCACATCACGAGCGCCAGAATTCCCAGCAATCACTGACGCACTTGACTGGACAGTCGCTACTGCTGCTGCAACTTGCCTTACGCTGCAGGCGAGGTATTTGTCGACAGCGTGCTCGACACGCTGCTGTGCCAGTCGTTCTTCAATCCGTACGCGATCGACCTCGTCCATGCGCTCGCAGGCGACTACAGCGCCTCGAGCAAGCACAGCAAGGCGCGCGCTGGCAGTCCGTTTGCGTCGTCAATGAGGCATTACTTTATTGCGAAGAACGAGTTA